>JASFYC010000762.1:0-261351 GCA_030412335.1 Botrylloides violaceus
TCCTGAATCCGCAACAGGAGGAAACACTCCTGAATCCGCAACAGGAGGAAACACTCCTGAATCGGCAACAGACGGAAACACTCCTGAATCTGCAACAGGCGGAAACACTCCTGAATCGGCAACAGGAGGAACTCCTGAATCCGCAACAGGAGGAAACACTCCTGAATCGGCAACAGGAGGAAACACTCCTGAATCGGCAACAGGAGGAAACACTCCTCAATCTGCAACAGGCGGAAACACTCCTGAATCTGCAACAGGCGGAAACACTCCTGAATCGGCAACAGGAGGAACTCCTGAATCCGCAACAGGAGGAAACACTCCTGAATCGGCAACGGGAGGAAACACTCCTGAATCGGCAACGGGAGGAACTCCTGAATCGGCAACAGCAGGAAACACTCCTGAATCGGCAACAGGAGGAACTCCCGAATCGGCAACAGGAGGAAACACTCCTGAATCTGCAACAGACGGAAACACTCCTGAATCCGCAACAGGAGGAAACACTCCTGAATCGGCAACAGGAGGAACTCCTAATCGCAACGGAAACACTCCTGAATCTGCAACAGGAGGAAAACCCTCGGCAACAGGAGACACTCCTGAATCTGCAACAGGAGGAACTCCTGAATCGGCAACAGAGGAAACACTCCTGAATCGGCAACAGGCGAAACTCTGAATCCAACAGGAGGAACTCCTGAATCGGCAGCAGGAGACTCCTGATCGCAACAGGAGGAACTCCTGAATCGGCAACAGGGGAACACTCCTGAATCGAAGGGGAACTCCTGAATCGCAACAGGGAAACACTCCTGAATCTGCACAGAGAACACTCCTGAATCGCAACAGGAGGAAACACTCCTGAATCGGCAACGGGAGCACTCCTGAATCGGCAACGGGAGGAACTCCTGAATCGGCAACAGCAGGAAACACTCCTGAATCGGCAACAGGAGGAACTCCCGAATCGGCAACAGGAGGAAACACTCCTGAATCTGCAACAGACGGAAACACTCCTGAATCCGCAACAGGAGGAAACACTCCTGAATCGGCAACAGGAGGAAACACTCCTGAATCGGCAACAGACGGAAACACTCCTGAATCGGCAACAGACGGAAACACTCCTGAATCAGCAACAGGAGGAAACACTCCTGAATCTGTAACAGGAGGAAACACTCCTGAATCCGTCACGGAAGGTACTACTGTTGCATCATCCACAGGTATAAAAATTTTTGCTGACCGTTGCAGGCAATCCCTATGTTAAATCCTCGCCAAGCCCATGTCATGCACCATATGATAGTTTAGTAGATATAAATTCGAGCTCCAATTTTTGGCTTTCTGTCCATCAGACCTTCCATTGAAGTAGCAAGATTAATTTTTGGTAGCTGAGTCATTCTGTTGACTATGGTCTCGGGTTTCCACAGACTAAGTTTGCTAGAAATCCCAATTGGCCAAATTTCTAGTTTGCTTTCTCAAGCAAAGTCTATTCCACCTAATAAAAGAGCAGAGCTCTGAAAGCTTTGAATAAATTCTGGATGGACGTTATTAAATTCTTGGTGACACTCTACGTTTTATAATCTGTATCCAGTTTTTTGGTATGGGCTCTGTATCTTTCATATGCTAGCAGGTACATTTTCATTTAGGAACCGAAGTTCCAGCGACGCCTAAGACATGCCCAGAAGGGTTTACTGGAGATGGTTTGAACTGTACAGACATTGACGAATGCACATCAGGAACCGACAACTGTCATTTCATTGCTGATTGCACCAACAATAACGGAAGTTATAGCTGTGTATGTAAAGCTGGTTATAGTGGAGATGGCTTGGACTGTACAGACATTGACGAATGCACATCAGGAACCGACAACTGTCATTTCAATGCCGATTGCACCAACATGTTAGGAAGCTATATTTGTGCATGTAAAGCTGGTTATAGTGGAGATGGCTTGGACTGTACAGACATTGACGAATGCACATCAGGAACCGACAACTGTCATTTCAATGCCGATTGCACCAACATGTTAGGAAGCTATATTTGTGCATGTAAAGCTGGTTATAGTGGAGATGGCTTGGACTGTACAGACATTGACGAATGCACATCAGGAACCGACAACTGTCATTTCAATGCCGATTGCACCAACATGTTAGGAAGCCATAGTTGTGCGTGTAAAAGTGGATATAGTGGAGATGGCTTGGACTGTACAGACATTAATGAATGTGAAACAAACACCGACAACTGTCATGTCAATGCCGATTGCTCCAACAATAACGGAAGTTATAGCTGTGCATGTAAAGCTGGTTATACTGGAGATGGCTTGAACTGCAAACCAATAACTGAGAGTAAGTATCTGTTGGTTGTAGTTGGTCGCCCTCCAACCCATTTTGATGTAGTACAAGTTATTTTGTTTTATGCTGTACACTGTAATAACGCACAGGTTCCGATCCGCACTTAGCTTAGCACCCATAGTAGCAGCTAGGAAATGTGACGATTCCTCATTCTTTGTATTCATTCCTACCCTGTACATTGATTTTGCCGGCATTTTAATGCTAATTTCCAACCTTGCCTTTTGTATTTGTAGTGTGTGAAACAACCGAGGTTGAACTTACAGGAGAGACCTTGATCGTCTCTCCGAGCTATCCGGGACTATATGACAATGACATAAACTGCACGATGATATTACGAAACAACGAGATGTGTGGAAGGATAACTATTACGGTCATGGAATTTGATCTAGAATTCGGATATGATTATTTGAAGGTAGGAAATAGAGCTTTTTGCTCTGTAGTACAAAGAAAGATGGCTTTGCGGTGTAGTTCTGACTGTAGACTGACGGCTGCAAATCTGGTTGACAAAATGACGGACAGCATGGAAATATTGCGATATGAAACTTGACAACGTCACACCAACTGCAATAAACTTAGTGGATATCTGTAACTTCCCCCGTTTCACAGTATGGCATAGTGCTGACTGTTACCTTACAATGACTCGGGACTTACATTACCTACCGGAGCTTTCATGTTTCATAGTACCGATAGGCTAAATAATTTAGATGTTGGTCCTTAATCAAATTTATATTTACCATTTAATCTCTAGATGAGTGGCATTGAAAGTCAAACAGCTGACTACAGGAAGCTATTCAATGCTAATCCAAATGATCAGTATTACTCGATGGGAGATTCAGTCACACTCCAATTTTTCACTGACGAGACACTCGTGAGGAAGGGATTCAAGTTAAAGGTTGAGAAAGGTCTGATTTTTCTTACAGATTATAATAATATTCAATGTTTAATCTCTATCTGGGTCACGGCGTCTGTTAGTAACCGAAGCTCAGAAAGCTTGTGAATTATATTCCCTTAAACTAGACTTGACGTTAAGTCTATGGTGACTTACTATATTTATTATATATATAATTTTATATTGAAATTGTACTTTTATTAAAAAGGTGTGAAATGTTTTTCAGACACTGATGAATGTGCTTGCAACAATCCATGTGGAAACTTTTCCACGTGTACTTATTCAGGAGGGGAGTCTTCTTGTCAATGTGAATGTGGTTACAGTCATGTTGATCCTTCAGGCATAAGCAAACCTGGCAGCAAATGTGGTAAGTCTCTTCATTCCACCTAACCAGTTGGGCCATACAGCGTTTGGGCGACAGCTGACATCACATGGTACCCATTGCAATGGCCTTTTGATTCCATGGTGAAGAAAAATCTCTCTCTCTCTCTCTCTCTCTGTCTATTTAGCGTGCACTGATCTGGTATGTTGTCATTTCAATTTAGACCTTGACGAATGCTTCATTGGTACTGACGAATGTGATCAACTCTGCAAAAATGCATTGAATGGATATACTTGTTCCTGTGAAGAAGGTTTTTCACTTGGCAACGACGGGAAGACATGCAACGGTAACAACAAAATAAAATATCCTCCTAATATGATTTTACTTGCAATTCTATATCAATGCCTGGACCTGCCCACTTTCGACAAAATTGACGCTTGTCATCACCGCTGCCTTCCTTAAATTTTATCAAGGGTTTGGTTTGGGCAGTTTACATGGTGACATACTTGTTGAGCTTGGTTTAATTTTTATTGATCCCGTGTTGTCTGTATTTCTGCTGCTACTCTGTGCTACTGTACCGGTACTCTCTGTCGCCCACCGCAATATCAGAAGTAGCATCGGTATGTATATAGTGTGCCGTTACACCTGCAATAAACGAGTTTCAATGGTTTAGCCCAAAGTGAACCAGAATGAGCTTATTCCTCTGTACGACGTTTTGAAAGTGACAGACTGTACACCATAAGCGTATTAGTACATAGAGTATTCGATTTGTGTCTTTTGAGACAGTTGATGATCCTTTACTCTATTGCAGTGATTGAATCTTACCCATACGCCAGTATTTGTATTGGGGGAGATGCGTATTACGACAACATTGGCAGGAAGCAATGCAAATGTCCAGAGTTTTTTATACAAGTTGGTAGACGTTGTCAACGAAGAGCTACTCTATGTGCTGTCTCCTCCTGCTCTCATGTAAGTACGCCTTATTGGCAACTCGCTCAGTTGCTGAACAACGCCTTACTGGTTGTAGATTTTGTTACATCTCATCAACTAGGCATTGGCTCGTTGATCTTAGTGCACGACTGTTGATCTTAGCTGTGTGATAAGTATATTAAGATCAGAATACTTTTTACTACAGGGATGCAGAGAGGTGCCTGGATTGTTGAAAGTCGAATGTACCTGCGATTCTGCATACGAAACGTCTGCCATCACCAATCAGTGAGTTTGAACTTCTAACTTCACTCATCAGCTCTCTTTTCTGTCTCCATGGCGGATAATCGCCTTCACGATCGCCTGTAACTGACTTGACTGAATATTTTTGTGCAGAATCCATGTCTTGCTGCAAAACTACCCGTTTGCATAGGCTAGGGGCTGGCCACTGATTCACTATAGTCAGCCATCTGCGGCGCTATTTGATATATCGGTTCTTTATGTTTCAGCAAATGTTGTGTTAAAGCAGCATGCACGGATGATACTTGCAATGGCAGAGGAACATGCAGCCTCACTGTATCTGGTCCAAAGTGTGAATGTGAGCCAGAATTCAAAGGCGACCGATGTCAGCTGAGTAAGTCTGCTGCTGAAGTGACGTCTTGTGGGTTCTAGACTTGATCGTGTTCCCTCTGTGCGGATACAACGGTCTTCAGACAGTTGATCGCATTAAAGTATGCCAATTTAATTGTGTAAAGCTCCCAACGCCACATTATACAAAGATGTATCCTAGTAGTATGGTGTCTGTAGTTTCCTCACTGGCTGGCATATAGAGGATAGTACAGAGGAATAGTGCTTGACTTCGATAGCATGCCAGCTCCTTCAGTGTCTCCTTGATCAGCTTGAATAAATACCCATCGTTAGGGGCATTAGATGTTAGTCCAGCTCATTGTAAGATTAGTTGTCACAGCAGGGTGTAACGCTATTCATTTTATTTTTAGGGAAGACATGTGCTGATCGGCCATGTGCGAGTGGCTACTGTGTAGATGAAACAAACGGTCAATATAGTTGCCGATGTGACCAAGGATACAGAGAAGTTCGCTCGGTTTGTGAAGTAAGGAAATGTTAAATTTTGGTTGTTTTTCATTTTTGCCAAGTACGTCTACTAATAGACATTAGATATTGGATAACTTTTTTATTTCAACATCACTCTTCAACCGTTCACTTCAGGATATTAATGAATGTGATACCGAATGCAAGGGAGTCGGTCAAAAATGTACAAATTTTGTTGGAGGATACCGTTGTGAATGTGCTAATGGATATGAAACTTCTGCGAACTTTGACGAATTTATATCAACTAATGATCCTATCTGTAACGGTGAGAAATCTTTTGAATTTTGATATGTTGATACACTACAGCTGATGAGGAAGCGGGCCGAAAGCCTGGTGAATTATCTTTACGATATATATATTGATCGTACGCTCCTATATTCTTCATTATAAATATTGAATTTATCTGAAATGGTTTTTATGTTTGACAGAAATCGTTATATTTGACATAATTGGAGACAAGGATACTACAACGATTGATGGTAATCGTCAACCAGGAACTTTTAATGTGCCAATGGCATTCGGTGAAAATTTATACTCACGGTAGGAAGCTGTGACATCGGTAGTGTTTTGGCAGCTAGGCTGGAATTTAAAAACTGTAGGACTTTCATGCCAAATTGCGGCTGAAGAGATTCCATTTTCTTTTGTCTTTCTGTCATTCCGACAGTGATGTAAGCTGTTGATCTTCTAAGCCACCGCCCTCGACGCTATCCCCGTAATGCCAGCAGACTAGCAAGGTAGCTGCAGATATCAATTTTAACATCCATTCCACAGTCAGGATCTGCCTACCAGCACTTTGACCATTATTCCACCAACCAGGAGCGATATCAATTGATGGCCTGCCATTGACTCCACTTTATTCTTCTGATGATTTTTGTTATATTTGTTCAGGTATATAATTCAATCTAATGGAGCTGTGCAGCTTGAAAGAGGACCGATAAAATATAGGGTATTTGTACCATTTTCTGCTACCCCAGTTATTCCACATTTAGTACGACGACTTTCAAATCTAGTTCTTATGTGCCCGTTTTTGGGTGACTATTATGTTATATCAGATGAGAAGGTCTACATTGCTCAGTACAGTTTCCGATCAGGCGAGTTCTTTAAAAATTTTTCAAATTTCTTTTCAATCACACCACATTGAGCAATGAGTTTCGAATCAAACATTTCCTGAACAGATTTTTCTGGAAGGCAAAAGTTGGCTGAGTTGAGCAATATGGTGAAACAGTCGCTTAACCTCCGCAGCTTTGAAGCAGCCGACTCATTGGTTGTTACTTGGACAAATCGAAGGGCTCGTGTGTCAAGGAGGATTGTGTATGGGGATAAGGTATTCGTCTTATATTTTCTTTAATGTAGAAGTTGTAGTTAGTCTTGTCGATTTAAATTATAGCCAACGCTCTGAAATCAATGGATGAGATCCAAGGAGAAAATTTCTTGTCCAATAATATTCTATAATTTTTCCTAGGTCGACAGCTTCCAAATGGTTCTTGCAACTGACGGAAGTGTAACGTATACCGTGTACAATTTCCGAGTCGGGCACATGAATGCACGTCATGGTATTCGTAAAAATTCTCCACCAAAGATGGGATGGACGAGTTCGTCTAGCAAGTTCACTGAGCAAAGTATGGCAGATCGGAACCGACCAGACCTGGACTCCAATGTCGGTAAGTGTCAGCTATCTCATCCATCAAGCCACCATTTCATTCCATTACAATGACAGTACTGAAGATGGCGAGGGGTGCGACACGTCTCAATATAGCACAGACACAGTGTAAATTAAGGCATGCAGGCTATATGGAGCCTGACATTGTTTTATTTTCCCACCAATCATGATGTTTCAGGGATGTAGACAAGCCTACCTTACTTATTTACCACTGCATGTGCGTAACAATAGGGCTACCAATTCTAACGGAAATATTAGGAAATTATCTTTCTCGGGACACTTGATTGCTTGCTTGATGGCAGTGATGAATTTCTTCATAATGTTGTTATTGAATTTTAGGTAAGATGGGTAGATGGGTTTATAAACTTGGACAGGCAACATCGGGTCAATGGAACCAAGACTGTATCAATTGGTATACCAACACAGTCACACCGGAGACTTCCAACGTAAGTACTAAAACTATATTATATAACTGCAATAAGTCATTTGCCTGGATCGTCTGCTGGACTTTTTCAGTGTTGAAATTTGCAATGCAACAATAAACGCTGCGTAATTTCGTTTGTCCAAATTCCAGAGTTCCAGAGCCTGGCTATAGTGATTCTATTTTTCTAGGTTTGTCCACCAACATACAGAGGTGCTTGGACCAATGGATATCGACACTTGCCTTCAACGAAACGAATCGTTTTCTCTCTGTTCATCAAATTTTCCAGAGGCTCTCTCAGATTCATTGTTTTCATTTGGGAGATCTTCCCACTGAGTACATTTTCGGAAGTTGCTATGTTACAAAAATTTGCTCGTAAGTACCGAGTAGTTCTAACCCCGAAAATTATCCGAATCGTATTTGAACATGAAAATATTCAAAAACGCACGTCCGTAGTCCTATCTAATGATGTTAAGGACCGCACGAAGGCCGTGGTTGAATATATGTGTTACGGAAGGGAATGCTCACTCGACCACAAAGTTTTGCCATGAGTTTGTTACCAAGCCCTGAATCCAGTCTGATTCAAGTTATATCATTAACAATGTGGTCAAGTTCTTGTACAATTTCCTGTGCCTTTTTGTGACCTCATTTAAGTAACAGTTGCTACTAGGCCACCGAATGCTCAAGTTGGGGTGTTTTTTTTGTTTTTTGTGTGTTTTTTTTTGGTGTTTTGTTTTTGTGTTTTTGTGTTTTGTGTTGTTGGGTGTGTTCCTCCGTCGGGAGCGTCACTGGATGTATATTGAATCTCATTAATGCTCATTGAAAATATGATCGTTTACAGCAAACTACTGCCTCCAAAATATTAATGAGGAGTCGTTCGATGGATCAAACAGAATATGTTGTTACAAGCCATCCAGCCGCAGACGACGTCGTTGGGTATGATAGATATCTTCAAAATCAATGCTACTCAGCAGTGGTGTATCTGGGGGTTCGTTGTCGTGACATCCCTGTTTTCAAATGGATGACCTTTTGAGCGTCAAACATGATGGCGTTGCTAGTGATATCTCCCCATTGATGTGATAACTGACATGAAAACCACCCTAATTTTCCGTCATATCTGCCACTGCAATTTCATGTTCACTGATTTTTTCGTGTGTGTTTTTGAAGCGATTGCTGGAGGATGACTTTGACTCAAGTTCTCCGTATGTTTCTGGTCAAGTTATACAAAGCCCAGCATATTTTGGATCTGAAGACCAGGCCAGGAAATATCTGGGTACTATATTTGATAATGATGTGTTAACATGCAATAGCCTATGTTTTAAACCAGGGGCTCTCAAACTTTTTAAGCTGCATCCCCCTTGACACTAATCCTTATAATTCAGGCCTTAGCTAATATTAAGCAGATAAAAATTAAAGAGTTATTTATTTATTGACACACTACTTTGTCTATGAGAAAGATGTTGGTGTACGGTACACAGCTACTGCAAAATGCACTTTCACAAACAGTTTTTTCCCTCATGCCGGCGAACAATTGCGCTAAAGAGCACAAATCTTGAAATTTTAAATGGCAGGGGACGATTATGTCACAATTAAGTTATATAAAAACGCGCCTAATTTTCTGTATATCTGTATATATATCTTTATGTCCTCTTTACGAACGCAATGACAAGATCATTCGTACCCCCACAGTTTAAGAACCCCTGTTTTAAACAGTCGTTTCTCTAAGCATTCCATGGAGTAGTCCTATTTATTGTTCTGTCACGTTCTTATATTACCTACCAATCATTTGCTGTTTCTCTTTTAGAAAAGGATGTATTGCCACGACAATATTGTTGCCAAAACGAAGATACGTGCCACTTGTACCAAGAAAAGCGACCAACCGTAACATCGTTTGGTTTTCGATCTCGAACAAGATGTAAGTTTTCTTAACAGATTGTAAAAGACATTCAAGACTTCTTTGTCTTTGTGCCAACACTCAAAACGCTCTAGATTCCTATTGTGTGTACTGCATACCGATACTTTACTCGCATATCGACTCAATTCATGCGACTCCACTGCATTCTAAAGTTGAATGATTTTGATATTTTTCAGTTTGCCAGGCCAAGGGAGAGCCTCTTATTAATACTCTGGATGGCAATGAATACTTATTCTCAGGACTTGGCGAATATGTGTTTGGAGTTGGAAACCGCTCAATGTTACAGGTACAGACACTAGAAATAATAGTCTACTTGAACAGGCCAGACATGAAAATTTGCGAGGATTCGATCCAAACTGAATTCGCCGCCAAGTCGAACTTGAGGACTGAGTTCTGACTTACAATATTTTAATGGCTTGTCATTACCGGTAGTGATTAAATTTTAGGGGCGACTTTCACAAAGCACTGACGTTGATGGAAATCTCATCCAAGGAACAATATTAACATCATTCGCTATGGGAGGAGTGAATCTCGGTAAGTGTTATGTCACGTTCTTCTGTTACCAGTATGGCTTTCCACTTCCAATGGACTGACTGGTCTAAAGAACCTGGACGAGGCCACCAAGAAGTGGTTGCTGTGCGGCTGCTCTGACATGTAGTCCGAATAAAAGAAAAGAGTCTGTAACCAGACGAAGACCCCGCCCATTATGGCTTATTTTGGAATTATGAACCTGGTGTCTGTCTTCAGTTAGCCCCACTTCCACAAAAACAAATTTCCTGTTCTTTATTGCTACCCTTTACAGCTGAAATTTGAGATGCTCTTTCCGTTTTACAAAATTCCTGTTGCCTAATTTACATAGTTCATATTTTTCTACACAGGTACCGAATCTCTTGAGTTTCGTCTTGGAGCAGTAAACGGAACTACAGACGTTTTAAATATGACTGTTTATTTCAACAAAACAAGGATGGGAGCTGATGCATTTGCTAATAGTAAGAATATTTATAATTTCTTTCAGCACTTTGATCAATTTTGTTGCCTTCTGCACAACACGACTACCCTGAGAATATTTCATCACCGCAACCATTGCAATGTTACATTTTTTAGGTACTACGCTGGATTTTGGCGATCTTCAAATCGAAATCGTCGACAATTCGTACGCGCAAGTAACCACGAAAAACGCATTCACGATTAAAATCACTCCTGGTACCAAATTGTTAACTGTCACAGTGGCTGCCCAGTCCAATCATATGAAAGGGATGTATGGTAAGTGTAATAATTTTCAATAAATCAAGCCCGGACATAAAATCTGCTTCTTTTTACATGCACCTGATTTCAGGGATATACTATTGTTGCACAAGTTTAGAGTTAGTCTACAGTACATGAATTAAACCCATCGAGATAAATCTACGGATTTGCTGTCCCTGTAGTAATTACAAAGATCTTTTGCACAGGACACTTTGATGGCAATAAAATTAATGATTTTGAAATGAGGAATGGAACAGTGTTGGATCTCGGTTCATTGAATTTTACAATGTTTGCTTCTCCCAATGGTACTAAAGAAGTACGAATGAACGAATATATCGCCGAAGGATCGATCTTAGAAGAAAAGGTTTTCTCATTTGGGCAATCTTGTGAGTTTAATCCTATGAAAAATAGGGGAGCAGATGGCGAGCGATCCAAATAGTAATATATGGAACAGATGTCCAGTCCTAGTTTTTGGAATATAATTCACAAGCTATTGAAGTCCCTCTCTATAATCAGCTGAAGGTGGAATGGTTTGATCTTGTATCGGTTAAGTTGTAAATCCATAGGTGTCCGAAGACATTTATTCCAGCACCACAAGTAGATAGAAAAACAAAGTGGAGTGCAAACCCTTCTGCATGCCATGTGTAACACAAGGGAAAAAAGACCACAAGATTTATATTTACAAATTGTACACTGCACAGCAACCAGTCCTGATACACTTATCTATATATATATTTAATTTGTTATCTTTTCAGGGTTGGTTGAAGAAAGTGAAAGTCTGTTCACATATTCAGAAGGAGAAAGCTGGGCGTCTATGAGAAATGAAAGTTTTAATCCAATACGATTACCAGAACTACTCGAGTCTGCAACGGAAGCTTTACTGGCAAACGCTAGTGCAATCTGTGTAAGTATCTGATACGTCGCGATAGACAAAATAGTGGTAATATTCTCTGTTCAAGGAATGATGTCTTTGAATGCCAATCTGTAGAAGCATAATGTAATGATTTCCCGATAGCAAGAGATCCATTTTTCTGTAATCTTATATAAAAGAAATCGATTCATGAATTCATTTCCACACTTAACAGAAAAGTGATATGGCGTGTCTCCGTACATTGCTGATTACGAGAGACGAGTCTGCTGCTCGGGACACCGTGGCTGCCGGTCAAGATTTAGATAATGACATTTCTGAGGAAAGTGAGTATTTGACGTCTAGATGCACTCTGGTCCTCCTGGTCTGACTGGGCAGTGAGTCGTGTGTGTGTGACAACACGCACGCTCAAACATCCTAAGATGCGGACACTTTTGCGCATCTTGAAATCTCTATTCGGTATGTGACAAAATCAACTCTCTTTCTCTCTCTCTCTCTCTCTCTCAAAAGTTTCTTGGATCAGATATCTTCGCCATTGTCTTGATCCTCACAACTTCTTTACATCTAGATAATCTTGCTCCTGAATGGATCAAAAATGTAACAGAGATCCGTTTAAAAGTTGGCGAAATGTATTCATTGCAATTGGAAGCAAACGATACCGGCGAACTTGTCTACAGTATTGACGGAACGATCACGTCACTGTCAAATTATACCTTCAATGGAACAAGTATGTCACTTACACCTATCTGTTGCCAATACCAATTTTTTAGAGAGTGTCACCACGGATTTAACTTCCAGCCAAATTTATTGGAAACTGTGTTAGATGATGGTGGGATGATCATTTATGATAACTTATGCTTTTTTATGTTCAAGGAGTGTTTTCGGGCCATCATGATAGGATGTCACAACAGTTTTTTTTAATGTGCAGCCAAATATATTTGAAACTTAATGGCCCACGATCGCTCCGAGAGATATAGAGAAAGTCACTGCTTTAAACATACATACCTGCAATATATCGATTGTCATAGCTGCCCAACCTCTCATTTCCTCTGAGTTAGGAAATATAGGCGTATTACCAACATTATACAACTTGTAAGTGTTATCAGTTGCTTGACATACATACATATCTTTTCTTTTTAGCTGGGCTCTTTACCTACACCCCGAGTGATTTGACCGTGTTTAACATTACGTTTACCGTAACTGACTCGCAAGGCTTAGAAAGAGTATTGTCGCCAACCGTGAGAATTTGTTATTGCGAAAGAAACGGAACTTGTAGCTATGACACCAACGCTGTCGAGTCATTCAGTCGATTTTTGGTAAATTTGAACTGAACTGAACTGAACTCGATTTTCAATTCTAACAACATGATTCAACAGATACATGGTTGTAATTGCCCTGCTGCATACACCGGTAACAACTGTACCGAAGACCTGGATGAATGTAATCCTAACCCTTGTGACGGACAGCAATGTATTGATGCTATAGCTCCCAAATCTGGTTATGAATGCAACATCACTTGC
This sequence comes from Botrylloides violaceus, assembly GCA_030412335.1. Taxonomy (NCBI): domain Eukaryota; kingdom Metazoa; phylum Chordata; class Ascidiacea; order Stolidobranchia; family Styelidae; genus Botrylloides; species Botrylloides violaceus. The sequence continues at coordinate 13,208 of JASFYC010000762.1, forward strand.
GGCGAAGGCGAACAAAGGGTTAATGATTCATGCCTACTGACAGGTAGCCACAACCTATAGTAAAATTATTGTGGGTGAAGCTATTGATCCTTATTTGCATAGTTAGCTTAGTAAGAAATATAATCGAGTCAAACGATCCGGCTAGTACACCCAACCTGTTCATTTTACATCAAAATGCAAGAAGAAGAAGATTTCACAGACTGGTGGGTGAGAATCACTGCCTGCCATTTTCTTCTGTCGTATGGCTTTCTTTGCCCTAGACGTCAGGATCCAGCCACTGTTTGGTGTCCTCCTGTAAAATTGCCACAATGAATGCTATACTGTATTATATTGGCTTGTGCGAAAATGAAATTTCCTTATTTGACCTGATGCCCTTTTTATCTCTTTGTTTTAGATTTCTGCGAAGCTAATCCGAAGCCTTGCGATCAACTTTGCGAGAATAACCTCACTGGGCCTATTTGTTCTTGCGAGACAGGATATTCTTTGAATGAAACCGATAGAAGAAACTGCGTCGATGTCAACGAGTGCTTGCTCAATGCGAGCTGCCCGGCAGCGAATACAAATTGTAGCAACAGTGTTGGAAACTATAGGTAACGTCTTCTTGTCCCTATAACTTCGTTCTTAGCACCTGCCCACCCCTCCATTAGCATTTCTAACGTTACCACGATTATACACTTGATGATCGAAATCTTTGAGTAGAATACACTGTATTTTGTACCTGGAGAGGGAGGGAGAGATTTGTCAAGCAAAGCGTACAATTGTGAAGGAAAAATCATGAATATAAACAACATTCGCTTTGATCAAGCAGTCATTCCAACAAGCCCATAAAATATAAAATATCTGTCATGAGATAACCTTTCTCATATTTCAGTTGTGTGTGTAATATTGGTTTCACGGGGGATGCATCTGTCGGTTGTGTTGATATTGATGAATGCGACAAAAATACCGACAACTGCAATGACACAACGGAGAACTGTGTTAATGAAGCTGGCACGTACAGGTGAGAGCATGTTGGTCAGGACTGTTGGTGACCTGTCAGATAATGTATGACTAGGCGTTTTAGTGACTCCGAAAGCTTATGAATGTTATAATTCTCAATGAAGCATCCTGGACGTTAAATCTGTGGTGAATCTTCTTTATGATATCAATTGATCGTTCGCGATCGGCTCCACGATACACTTTCTCTACATTTCATCTTTATATTTCAGATGTAATTGTAAGGAAGGGTACAATTTGGTGAACGGGAATTGTGTGAATGTTGATGAATGTGCTACCCAATCAAACTCCTGTAATAATATCACGGAGATGTGCGTTGATACTGAAGGATCATTCCGGTAAGGACTTTTTAAGTTCACAGCGAGTATGTTGGTAAGAGTGCATTGAACTGTCTCGAGCCAAGCCAATTTTACAATGCTTTTCCAAATTGAGTCGTTTTATTCCCATGAAGTTTTTCAAAACGTCTGAGATTTTCATGAGCTCTTCTTGTGAGGTCGATATTTTGTGTTTTTTCTCAACTTTCGTGATTTCATGATGTTTCAAGATTACAGGACGTTTCGTGATTTCATGATGTTTCGTGAATACATGACGTTTCGTGATTACATGATGTTTCGTGATTTCATGATGTTTCGTGATTTCATGATGTTTCGTGATTTCATGATGTTTCGTGATTACATGACGTTTCGTGATTTCACGATTTGGGTTTGTGCTGTTTTTTGTTGCATTGTGTCGCCGCCGTGACATCGAGTACACGGCATTGTGGAAGATAGGACCAGCCACCAGGCTATTGATTTTAATACTGACTGACTGTCCTGAGTAATATTGAAGATTCTTATCCAAACTTTCTGCATTTACCGGATAAAAGGTGTGACTGTGTCGATGGATATACGAAAGATGGGACATCGGGTGATTGCATCGATGTGAACGAATGTGAAACAAGTAACAATTGCCCGGCAGATTCAACCTGTGCGAATTTAGTGCCGAATTACACGTAAGTATCGCTTCGAAAAATGCTACCCTCTTAGAATAAATATAGTATCTGCTACTGTGGTCCACGTACCCACACTATAGTATTTTTATTGGAATCATGGTATAATGATAACCCAGAGGTCAAAATGAACACTTTTTGTTATATGACGACTGGGAATGTTTGTTTTCAAAAATGTATGAACTATTGCATTGCTGTAGTTGTAAGTTCATCGTCCATGAAGTCAGTCGGTCATTGGTTCCTCTTAATTCTACACGACAAGCACTAAGGACGATTGACTTCAACGCTAAAGGACAAAATGATTTATGTTGTGTAGATGCGCTTGCAATAACGTTGGATATGAATACAATGGCACAACATGCGTCGATATTGATGAATGTGAAACTAACAAAGGAGGATGCAGCGGAATTTGCGCCAACAGTCTCGGTAACTACTTTTCTATCTCCCTTTCTCACTGTGTACAAACAGATTAGGTGATTTATTATTCCTGACTACTTCCTTCCCCCTCTTCCCTGTCTCTCACTTCACAAATATCGTACAGAAGATTCACCAGAGATTTAACGTCCAGCCTTGGTTTATTGAGAAATTATAACATTCACCAAACCAAGGCCAAGGCTGGATGTTAAATCTGGGGTGAATCTTCTTTACGATATCTACCGACCATCCGCCATTGGCTTCACTAATTCTTCGAACATAACAAGAACTGTGTTACAAGTTCAATTTTTTTTAGGCTCATTTGCGTGCAGCTGTCAGATTGGCTACAAGATCGACAGCAGTGGATTTTTATGTGAAGATATCAATGAGTGTTTATCACCGGACTCGTGTCCGCAAAACTGTACCAACTCTGAAGGTAAAATTGTTCATCCGTTAAAATATCCACAAGAAATGGCTGACAAGACAACATGTTACCACTCTGGAACAGAAGCTCTGACCATCTCTATTTTTTATATTAGGAGGCTTCAATTGCTCATGCTTTGAAGGATTTAATGAGGAGAATGGAGCGTGTGCAGCCAACACAAGTTGCACATCTGGCAATGAACTGCCCTGTATCAACGCACAATGTTACATCAACAACACAAATCAAGCAAATTGTTTGTGTGATGCAGGTATTTAGGAATCTATGTCTCTATAATATTGTGTCATGGCAAGACATGGCATTCCGTTTTCCCCTGATGAAGGAGCGGAGCACCGAATATTACGTTAAATGGTCGTCGCTGAAAAGCATGTGGATGGGGAATCTGAGATGCTACGACCAGGGTAATCACTCGTGAAGGCAGATCAGCGGTTTAACTAAGTGTGCATGCTCTATTTCACGAATTCTTCACAGGTCCAGCTAGTAACCATGATCTCTCTCTAGGATTTCAAGAGTTGAATTCTACTTATTGTGAGGATATCAAGGAATGTAACGTAGCTGATAAATGTGGATCGAATGCCGACTGCACGGAAAGAGAGGGCAGTTTCTCATGCTCATGTCCGAGTCCGTATGTGAATGTTGCAGATTCAAATTCTGCGACTGTTGTTACATGCAAACGTATGTATTACAGTATATCAGTCAATGGTATTCTGTGGTTTCTATACGGCTTGTCTCTTGATTGTCTCTTGTTCACTGCACAGCATATGATCTAGTTGGTGGTTGGAGTGACATTTACTGTGTCAAACCTGAGATGTGGAAATGCATTTCCAGAAGCCACAGCTTCCTTGTATGCTCCAGTAGTTTAGGGGGTGCAGCAAGACTAAAACCGGCCAACCAGCCCACTATCCACAGATGCCTGACAGTAGACAAATGGGAATTGCCCAACCCCAACATTAGTAGTTTTTAAGACTGTGAAAATCGGAAAACAGGAGTCGCTAAGGGCATACGAATCACTACAGACAGCAAATCACAGCCTTCAGTCATTCCGTCCACTCCCTTCTTTTTCCCTAAAGGGTAAAATACACACTGCTCTTATATTTCAGTTGTGACCAGACCGGATGCGAATGGACCAGCCGGAGATAATTTACAAGATAATTCTGCTACCGTTACATGGAACAATGGAGAATTGTCTGATGAAATATTGTAAGGATTAATTTTTCAGTATATTGTGAGAGAAAGAGAGAGAGAGAGATTTCATCACACAACAACAAAAATTTACCAATAAATGGAATACTCGTATAATCTTTGCATATCCAGCGAATGAATCATCGGACTGGGCGTGCTTAATCTTCAATTCTGCGTCATCTAGTTGTTTTGCCCAGCACATTGCCTGTGGTAAAGGATGAAAGGAGCATTTTTGTGCAATTCCAGACAATTTATGGTGTTTTGAAATAACTGAAATCTATTCTATTTTCACAGGATCTTGTTGAAGAAAAAGGAAACCGGAGATATTATTGTGAATACGACAGTTGGTGGCAGTGTGACGTCTTACAACTTCACAAACCTGGATTTTAACACAGAATATAATGGTATAAAATGTGTAATCATGGCCTTTTACCTAATCTAGTTGAAACTGTAGCAGTCTGGTAAAGTAGTTCATTATATGACTGCATTAAAGTTGAATATTCTTAGCATATTTGACATGTCTTTCGAACTCGCTGGTACATTAAGTAAGGTTATTAAATCACAGTTACCTTGCAAACGACTTACCGTGGAGTGTACAGTGAAGCAGAAGTTGTGAACTTCCGGACCACATTTACAATGTATCCCCCTACTATCATGATCGGAAATGTCAGCACTACTACTATTGAGGTTTGATCTTGCGTCTGTTAATTATGTGAGTGGTTATGTGACAGGTTTATTCTTTTGTGTAGTTGATTTTTGAACGTCCACAGAACGGACCTTGTCCTAGTGTTACAATTTCGTATACCGTGGGAGCTGCGCCGGTCAACGTCGTCAGTTCTACTTCACCGGTGAGTTAACTAGTCGTGACGCAGTGCAATTTAATAGTTTCTAGGGTGATAGGGTATTAATTGAAATTGACTGGTTTTTCGAGGCATAAACTTGACTAATGACCAGTATAGTTCAGTTGATGTTTGACTCGGTTGAGCCCTAGCTGTCATACCTACTGGTTGTCTTACAGGAATTGCTGCAGAACCTCTCTGCCTCAACAAATTACTCGATATCAGTCACATGTACTTTCGGAACAGTAGAGAGCGTTGGTGTGCCAATTGTTGGAGAAACGGGTATGATGATTCAATTAATTTATATTTTACAAATGTTTATGATTGACTTTATCGACCTGGGTGCGTTTTGCTGCTTACTCATCACTCAAACTTCCACGTGACTAAAGTTCTACAAATTACATTAATGGCCTACTTACATGTACTTTTGGTTTTAGACGCTGAAACAACGACTGTAGCCCCGACAACGACAGTTGCCCCAACAACGACAGTTGCCCCGACAACAACAGTTGCCCCAACAACGACTGCAGCCCCGACAACGACCGTTGCCCCAACAACGACCGTTGCCCCGACAACAACAGTTGCCCCAACAACGACTGCAGCCCCGACAACGACCGTTGCCCCAACAACGACCATTGCCCCGACAACGACCGTTGCTCCGACTACAACAGTTGCCCCAACAACGACCGTAGCCCCGACAACGACCGTTGCCCCAACAACGACCGTTGCCCCGACAACGACTGTAGCCCCAACAACGACTGTTTCCCCAACAACAACTGTTTCCCCGACAACGACTGTTTCCTCGACAACGACTGCAGCCCCAACTACAACCGTTGCCCCAACAACGACCGTAGCCCCGACAACGACTGCTTCAACAACTACAACTCGATCTACTGCAACCAGTATCAACACGACCAAATTGACTGAAGATACTGCCGCCACCACTACCACGACAACTCCTGTTCCGACTATCCCCGAGACTGAAGGTACAATGTCATCACCAACTGCTGAGGTACCGGTGATTATGACTACTACAGAATTACCTGTAGTTGATTCTACAGCAACTTCCGGTGTGACTTCACCCATGGTTTCAACTACCGCACTGCCACCAGGTACTCGTACCAATATTTTAACTTATTCTTTCTATTACTATTTGGATCGTCAAAGAATATTTAACGTCCAGCCTTGCTTCATTGAGATTTATAATTCTCTCTCTCAATTCTCATAAAAATTCTTTTACCAGATCTTGCTCGGGTAAATTTCACACTGGTCATGAATATAACCTGCAATCTTGCAATCCTCAATACCAGTACGCAAGAATACAGAGACATGACTAATTTGTTCACTGAAGTGGTAAGATAATAATGAGTAAATTTTCTGGTGCTATTAAAGAATAGAGTGGAGACGATGGCGGATGATTAATGGATATTGTAAAGTTGCCACAGATTGAACTATATTTTACTGATTCTGAGAAAATTCTTCTCTTTAGATGTCAGAACTTGGTAGTGAGACCGAATTTTCTCTCTATGGCTTGGTTTTTTTGATATTCAAATGCGGCAGTGTGATTGGAGAAGGGGTGGCATTGTTTCCTAGCAACACAACAAATACGTCATCCGAAATCGAACAGGCTTTTGCAGATGCCATTCCCAAAGTTACTCGATCTAACGTAGTTAGTCTGGGATTTTCAGGTAAGCTTGCTATCTTGAAAATCTGTTAATTTGTGACTGGAAACTTCAAATTTCTTCTCTAGATGTAAATGAGTGTGAGACGGCTAATAAATGCCATGCTTCAGCCATTTGTACCAACACAGATCCAGGATTTACTTGCCAATGTCAAGATAGATTCCGAGATAAAGATCCTGCAAATCCGGGTACCAGGTATGAGGAATGTGTACTTTTTTCTACTGAATAATCACACTAGCTTCAATAAAATATTTTGCGGAGCTGCAGTGGGATGACTTTGCTTTAATAGCCACCTACCTCCTCCGGCCCTCTTTGTCCAGCCTGCATAGGCAGTAGGCACGCACACCATGCTCGGTTGATATGCATAATTGTATTTGCACCAGTAGTGTGTGTGTACGTGTATGTGTATCACGTGAGTCTGTATAAATGCAGCAAAGATAAAATAGGTCAAACAATGTTCTATGTATTATTCCTTACCCAGATGACAACTTGTTGTTCTAGCATTTGAATCTTTTTCCCAATTTTAGCTGTGAAGCACAATGTGAGTTGGGAGATTCTTCGTATTGCTTAAACGATGCTGGTTGTGAGACACAGCCTGGGAATGGTGATCCGATTTGTCGATGTCCATCATTCTTCAAAGGAACCAGATGTTCAGATCGAGGTAACATCAAAAATCATTTAACGATTTACTTTTGAGCTTCCTTGCTAGACAGCCAGTGCATTGATGATAATGTGGAGAGATTGCACTAGCTCTTGACTTCGATAGCCTAACGGCTACTTCGGTTCCTCCTTGCCCATCCTGCATATGCACATCATGCTCCAATAGTCTGTGAGTCTGTGTAATTGCAGCAAAACAGAGCAGGGGACTGAAATAAACTGTGTTCTTATCTTTGTGCCTCACAGGGCCAACAACTTCTTATACATACCTTTTTTATTTATAGATGGAGGTGCGATCGCTGGATTGGTTATAGGATTGTTGGTGTTGGGGGCAATTTTGGTGGCTGTTATTGTTTATCAAATGAAGAAGAGAAAGAGCCGAACTCTTCCTCCTTCTAATGAGTCAGTTGAAGCACGACGGAGGTATGATGACGTGTCAGCTGTCAGTAGTGTCAGGTTTGTAAATTGTATAGAATGGTAGAAATGATGACTTGTGTATCGTTGTGCTAAAATTGCTCAATATTCCTATGGATATTGGGGGTGATAACATGGGCTTAAGCTTGAAGACATCAATTTATTCTTTATCAAGGCCGCCTTGTCACTGATGGACTGTCGGTGATCCATTGCAGACCAGCAGCCTGATTTTGCTTATTGAGCTACCCTTCAAAAGTTCGATTTATTTTCTGGGATTGGCTGTGAACTGGTGTGGCAGTTCTCTAAGCCGACAACAGCTTACTGTCTTTCGGCTGTGTCTCCGTTTTGGGTAGCAACACCGGACTGATCACTCTAGATGATTTTTATGGTGATTGACTGCCCGACCAATTTTTGTCTGGACCTGCCTGGATGGAGAAGGAGACTGGGCTGACCGGAGCATGACCGCAATTTGCTACCGTGTGGGTTCTTGTGCAATTAGTATCAGCACTTACCAGATACAAAAGTATATTTTACTGACTTTTGCGAGCGTCTCTGTCAACGACATGATCACTGATAGATGACGGCACAATTTTCATCATTTACAAAAAGTGATGAAATTGTGACTGCTTGCCTGCTCAGGTGTATGGCGATAGCTCTTGGTAATCCAATGGGTTAAATTTAAAGGAAATGGCTACGTGAAACTCGATAACTTTCTCGAAATCGCTGGCTTTTTATCACAGTTTTATGGGAGAAAGGGCTGTAGCAAAAGCCCTCCCTTGTCTGCATGGCAACCATCAAGGACAGACCTAAAACAAAAAATTTCATTTCTAGAGGGAGACTTGACGATGTGCTACAGTGAAGATTGGAAAGTTTTCTTTGCTAACATTCAATCATTTTCTAACATTCAATCATTTTTCTAACATTACGCTTTCAAAGCATACTTAAATCATGATACTAATCGCATAGAACTTTACTTATTGAATTAGGGGCACAATGTTAGGAAGGGTTCATCTTGATTATGCAATTTTGAGAACTTTTACTTTCATTAAATGTCTGCCGTCCTTGGGAAATTAATAATCCATTTCAAACTCATCCAGGGCAGTTTTCCACAAAAGATTTCATCTACTTTTCTTTATTGAATGAAATTCTGTGCACCAAAACAGGCGGAAATTCTTTTCCACATTCAATTTGATTTTTTATCATTCCTCAAATGGGTTAAACCTGAATTATGCCATATCCATGTTGATATCAGGTACTGCTATGGTATGCAATACATGTCCTGATTGAGAATGCTTGCAACGGCACCTCTTTAGGAATTCCACCAACTTCTCCAATCATTCTATTCTTGTGCGTTAGTTTCACATCCCTGAAGTTCCTTAACCATATAAGTTCGTTGCTTAGTCAATCATGAGTTTACACACATAGGCCTATGCTTGTAGGCCTACTGTATTTTCCCCTCACACTTCCATTGATAGGCTATACGTTTGATGCTCTGTGCAATCTTCTGCCGTAGGATATCGGTCGATAAGGAATGTGGGGGTTAAATGTTGCTTTTTTTATGGTCAAGTGGGAATGATGATGGCTCCGTTTGTAGTTTTTTTCCCCAGTCTGTGTTTTTAACAGACATTTTCAACCTCTAACACTGTAACTTTAAATTTTTCACTACACGTTGCTAACGCTACGAATGGACCAGATGACTCATACCGCTTCACCTTGCTCAAATACACAATCTTAACCAAACATTCAACCACGGCGACTTATTACAGAGATTCTTAGTGTGACTTGGTGAGCATGGGGATATAAAAGAGAGAGAGAGAGAATGTATCTGCGATATATGCAGACGGTTCAAATCTGGTATTGAGAAGGATTCAATTCAATGTAGAGCAGAATGTGGCGCAGGGTCGATTCAGTTATGCTGATATTTGAATTCTTGCCGGTATCGGCAGTTAATCATGTAAGGAAGTTAATATTGGATATCGGCCTAATATCGACTTGGCCGATATTCATGATTTTCGATATCGGCCATCCGTCATGCGAAAGGCCGATTACCGTATCGGCCTTGAAAAATAGTATTGATCGATCACTAGTATGTAAACTGTGGTGATATGCATGATCCATGACCCGATGCCGCTGTGCTCGTGATCTTCAGATGGACTCTTGTTTTACGCTCGTATCGCAATACATATGAAAAGAAGTCTACGCCTTCGTAGTCTTATAGCTAGCTTCCGATAGACAGAAGAAAGCCTCCGCTGGGCTACACCACCACAGAAACGCAAACTTACGGTGTTCGGTTAGCCTATAGGCCTGCTGAAATTATAATCTGGTATAGGCTAGGCCTACATCTCTCTATTTGCCAACATCGGGAATGCAGGAATAGCTTACCAACAAATTTATTTTTCGTTTTATTTTGTAAACTTCACGAGAGAAAGTGTAGTAACACCACCAGTTTAAAAACTGATGAGTAGGCTATGTGTAAATAGGTAAAATGATGACCAAAACCCCGATAGTTGATTGCCTACGTAGTAAAATAAAGTTGTGGCTAATCCAAATATCAAGCCACCGAACTCAACGTGTCATCATATATAGGCCTGCTTCGCCCCTTGTTTATTCGACTACTTTCAGTAGACGAGACGCTTTGTAACGTCAGGCGAGTATCACTTGTTGGTACAGTGTAAAGCTTCTTCTGCACTGGAATGAATAGTTTACGTAACTTTCCTGTTCGAACCACTGCAAAAATGAATATGACGACTCCCTGAATACAAAAAAAAAGAAATATTTTTAGGTACAGTCACGGGCAGATTCGGCTGGAAATTCTAAGTCCAATGGCATAAACCGCTAGTTGACGTGCCGTTCGACGTTGCTGAACGGATCACGTCACCGTCGGTGATTTTTCCTCGCTATGTGCTCCGAAAGCTTGTGAATTATAGATATTCCGGCATGGGGCTGGACATTAAATCTGTGGTGACTCAGTCTATCTATTAGGCATATGGCCTGCTATCTAGATTGTACGCTGTTGCATCCACTATTCACCTAAGTAGCCCCAGTTAAAGACGCCATAATTATAAAAACAACTAGCTTACCTATTTCAATTCAAAAATCCCGAAAAGCCAAAACCTTTAATCTTTGATTCACTTACCTGCAGAGAGTTGACGATCGTGAAGAGCCAGCTCATGGCCGTTATAAGAACGAAGGGTTGTCAGAAACCAACATCAAATATCCGAATACCCAGGATAGTCCTATCGTGGTTGCGAGTGAAACGGTTATCGAGACGTTTTGTGTGAAGTCTTGCTTTGCTCGACTCGATTGAATCTCTTCGAGTGAAAATTAGCTCTCAATGACTTCAGTTGTAGGTAGGGTTGTGGTTTTTATCAAATACAACAAATTGCAACCCTTTAAGCCGGGGCATTGGTTCTTGTTTTTTCGTTTTTTTTAAAAATTAGATCAGTGGAGACCAAGTGTGTAGAGAACGTTCACCTTCTCCCAGATTCGCCGCGGAGAATTTACGGCAACCTCCAGGTTGCATTGTGGGCTTATTGTACAGTAGGCAATCTTGTAAACCGGAGCCACGTTTTGGTCCAAACCAGTCACAAGTCAGCCTACAGCGTGGCCATCAACACACGAGGGTCAAGATTTGCTCCGACATTCATGCGTCACGTGATCAAGAGCATTTACGACTTGCATGTAGTAGAGTTACTGAGTTAACTTAAGGGGCATTATTTCACGATGTTTGTAAAGATGATGATAAATATGTGACGTCATAAACCGTCATTGACATGTGACGTCACATCATGTGAGGATATGACGTCATTGGACCCCTCCGAAATCAAAGTAGTTTGCGGACTTGTTTTCCTTTGAGGATACTCTATCTATAATCATCGGGAAATTATACTTCAAGACTGAAACTCATTGAAGCATATCAATGGTCATCGACAGGAACAGCTCTGTGGGTTATCAAGATTGCATCTGCTGGGTACCTCCCCCAATGCATTTCCACAAATTTCTGCCTCTCGATACTTTTAACATCCTTCTGGTATCTTCAGGAAGCTGGCGATATAGTATGGTAGGCAAAAATAAGAAAAAACAATAAAAACAAAAAACCAGGTGTTTGATAAATATCAAGACAAAAAACCGGTTTAAACCATCTGGTTTTAATCAGGGTTGATTAAAACCACAACCCTAGTTGTAGGCCTATCTTGTATAGACATTATCCCAGCCGAAGGTGGATTAGAACATGCTCGCATCAAAATGTTGGCGAACATTGCTTGCCCATGCTATAGCTAATGCAGTTACTGAGTTAGCCTACTAGTTATAATTGCTCACCCGAGTCCGTCGACAAGTGACTTTAGGTATGACTGTGACAAATACTATCAAGTTGAACATTAGCGCATCAGTCCGACTGGAAGTAAAAACCCGAAATATAACGAGTAATGCCGTAGCCAACAGAAATTCCGTGCTCTGTATGATGATTCTGCAGTCGGGTCACCTGAAACTATATAGAAAAAGTCCTTCCTGTAAAGTCGATCGACAACTATATATACCAAGCTGTAGAGGAGGATTTATAAGGGATGGACAATAATGGAATGATCATATAGTAGTTTGTGGAATCGTTTCTTTATATATAATTCTGTTCTTTGGCATGATGTTTGTTGACCTTGAAACTTTCTTCCCAACACTGGACTCGGGCGACCTGCAAGAGGTAGGCGACACCTCCTATCCAAGCTGTGATTCGCGGTTGTCGGAACAAAACTTTCTCATTCATGCGTCAAATAGAGGTGGAGTCTCAGAAAAATTTTACCTATAGGGATTATTTCGATTGATCATGTAAATGAATACAAATGCAAAAACCTACTATCATCATAAAAGACGATTTTGGTGAATACTCGTGGATGGACCGCTTTCCCCATGCTTGATAATAATCAATCTAGCTTTTGACATTCCCAATATACTGTAATTAGAATATCCTAAAACTGATGTGCACATGCATGAGGGTGACAAAGTATCTATACCCTGGTTCTATAGAGACGGGGTCCCAATGGACCGGTCGCTCTCCTTATATACCTTATACATCAATTAATTTTGTTTATGTATATATAAACAATCTGGAAAAATTCTCACGCTTTTGTGCGAAATGGTCTTATTTCCATCGGTTTCATTATAGCAAATGCTACCTCAGCTTCCAGAAAAATCGTTGAAGGTCGTCGTCATGCATGCAATGGTGTAGGCCCATTGTTCATTCCGCTATTGAAAGATATCCGATTACTACTCCATATGGCATGGCCTACTCTAAAGTGGAAGAACTTAGTTCTCCAATAGGAAATTTTGATGATGATGAATTCTATCTCTAAAGTCTCTCTAGTCTTTTATTTTGCGATCTTCCATATGAATGCATTGAAATGGATTAGGCAACGTTGGCTAATGCAACGATTGCCATTTATCGCAGAAACTAACGGTTTTAAGGCGTCTTAATGACAATCTTTCGGCATGGATCAGAATAGGTCCACAGTCGAGTCTTTGAATGGCGGTGTTCTCAAACCTCATGTACTCAAACCTTGATCCCACCCATACTGATATATTATTATACTAATAATAAATTCTCTATGGAGAAATGTACGGTTTATGAGGAATATAGTGGAGCCGATGACGGACGATCAATAGATATAAAAAAGATCACCACTGATTTAACGTCCAACCTTGGCTTATTGAGAATTATAACGTTCACAAGGGCATGACATTGACCATATAGGCAAGTGAATTTCGCAGCCGTGTGTAGATTGTACCCGATATTACACGATTAGGCAGAGGTGGTACTTGGTTTGTCTGCGTGGCAATGCTCTAGATTAATATCATAGGTACATATCCTCACATATTGACTTTGTGCATGCCGCGTTTCAGTTTGTGAAATAAAAATAATGTGTCTTGTTTTGTTGGCACCTTACTGAAAGATATCGTGGGTGAAATTTTTCATTCGACACAATTTCGGTTGTCAAAAATACACGCCAGACGTACCTAACTACCTATGCACTATATAGTATCGGATACTTAGTAGATACAGACAGAGTCCAATGGAGCCTACTTCCCACGGCCGCTGAACACAACAATTCATTTAGTTTCCATCTACAATTTGGAAAAGTTGTCACGCCATCTTTTGTGCGGAATCCTCGTATTTCAATCAGTTTTATTAGTAAACACTATAGACCTATCCCCAAATCGTTGTAGTTCGTCATGCATGCAACACCACAACAGTATTGTTCGTTCCGCTATTGAAAGGTATGCGATTACGACGAGTAGACATTCCGTGGCTGATTGCAAAGCGTTATTTTCCACTCACCAGCGTGAAACGAACGCGGGGAATTCTATAAACGCTACGAATAACCTACATCTGAATTAGACAAAGGCGAAGTGTATCGCGTCGTGATAGTTAAAGGGGGATGTGTAATGAAGCCTCCTGATTTTAGCTGAGTTCGTATATTCAGATAACGCGTCGCTGTAACCCTGCGTGATGGAATTACTGCAGTCGTGTGTCTTCGTATACTTGTATATCATAGGTAAGTGGATGAAGTCGTGTAGGCCTACCTAATGTTATGGAGGTTTTAGACCGCTTTTGTGCGTATCTTTGCTAAATCCTTTCAAAGGTAACAGTGCTTGTGCAGATGGTGATTAAATTTAATATGAATCATTGATCTAATGAGATCGTTTCGGGAGTCAACTGATATTCACTCGCGTAGCATAAAGTGTGGAAACTTGTATACTGGTGAATAGAGGATTTGTTATAAAACCCGCTCAACGAACCGATAATATTATTGTAGTCAAGTATTCTTCACTAATTTCAGTTGCAAGTTATATGCCTACTCCACGCTTTGCGTCAGCTAGCCTACTGTAGAAATCTCGCGATCATCATAAAATCCGTAGTGACATTTGAGACGATGGGGCAGGCCCGCAGCCGGGCTGGGCTCGACCATTTGTAGAGAAAAGTCCATGTTACAAGCCAATGATCCCACAGCAAAAACTAACATCTTACACCACACCGTGCAATATTTCATCATTTTTGTAGACGATGATGACGTTTGTACGTGTGATGTAACATGGTGTGACATCATTCTGCCTCAGAAATCAAGCTGGTTGTGGGCCTGCTAAGGAGCGATTTATGCATAAGCATGATAATCGTGAGGCCATTTGACTGCTAACGTGTTTATTTCGCTGTTGTCAGTCATGTATTAGTATCAAGGCGATTAATTAATTGAGATCTTCTTGATTAGAATCCTCTTGAAAATGATCGCAAACTCGAGCCGATGGTTTGCTTTGCGTATCTGCTGCAACATACAGATCCGATAACGTGTAACGTGTGAATTATAGGTATTCAGACGGTGGCGAGTGCCTCACTTCTTGACAATGCAACCACTATACCAACCAGATCCAGTGAAGCAACTACAGCGGTGAGCGAACCTGCAGACTATTCAACGATTGAATCCACGCCGTCGGCGGAATCCGTCTCAACGACGGAGCTATCGGATCTAGATATCACAACTACGGATCAGCTTTCACTTACTGCGCCGTCGACGCATCCAGCTACTGTGCCAACCACTGACTTGATAACAGTCGAGTCAGCTCATTCAACGACGACTGCGCTGCGCTCTCCTTTGGTTCTTGCGGTATCGAGTACAGCAATTCCTACTACGACGGATCAAACATCGACCGCTTGCGCTACAGAATTTCTGCCACTTGTACCAATACCAAGCTTACCTTTGCCGCCACCAAATTTTGCGAACACCACTTTGGCAGCCACTGCCTCACCGTCTCCGTCAACCCCAACTTTTTGCACCACAGACACTGCGTGTGGAATACTCATACCCCTACCGAGTTTATCCTTACCACCACCAAGCTTCGAAACACCAGCCGTACCAGCACCAACCACTTGCACAACAAAGATTGCGTGCGGAATGTTCCTACACCTACCGAGTTTATCGCTACCGCCACCAAGCTTCGAAATCTCGCCTGTAACAGAGCCAAATTGCACTGCAAGTGCATGCAGGTGGTTTTTGCCATTACCAACGCTGTCCTTACCACCTCCTAGCATTATAACAACACCTATGACTACGAACCCACCAACACCTGTTCATTTTACCGCCAGCTCTGTAATGCTTCCGCTTCCTCCACTATCCTTACCACCTACTGCAAACCCGGTCGAAATTCCTGTTAGAAAAGCTACAGGAATACTTCTACCCTTACCACCTCTACCATTGCCTCCTCATTTTAGACCAACAACCGTCTCAACGCAAATTCCACCAGTCGGAAAACCCCCGATCTTCCCGCTACCACCGTTAAGTCTCCCTCCAACTAAGAATCCCACTGTAACAGCATCTCATCACACAGCAACATTACGATTCCTTCCTCTTCCTCCATTAACTGTCCCGCCTCCTTCCAAACCCAACATTAGCTCCAATGAAGCGGTGACAACGCGACCATTTCTGTCTCTTCCCACTTTGACATTACCACCGACTAACAAACCGCTTTCCGTCACCACGATACCACTCCTTCCTCTACCTCTACTAACAGTACCTCCACCTTTCAAGTCTAATGCTAGCGTAGCGACTATAATAGTCACATCGGCGCCGTTTCTGACGCTCCCGCCTTTAACGCTGTCTCCAACTATGATAACTGACGTTACCCCAACCACAACATCTCCAATTACCGAAGACAGCACGCTGGTACCAACTACGAAACCTCCATTCTTACTCCTCCCACACCTTACATTGCCTCCAACCAAACCATTGGTTCACTCGACCACGCCAGATCCAACGACTACGTTCACGGCGACTTCTGATCCAGTGACTACTCTGATTACGACCCTTAAAGCAATCACTACGGACATATCTACAGCTCGGATTTCAACAACGAAACCTCTCTCAGGAATAGCAATACTACTACCACTTCCTCCGCTAACATTGCCTCCAACCAAACCATTGGTCCACTCGACCACGCCAGATCCAACGACTACGTTCACGACGACTTCTGATCCAGTGACTACTCTGATTACGACCACTGACCCAATCACTACGGACATATCTACAGCTCAGATTTCAACAACGAAACCTCTCTCAGGAATAGCAATACTACTACCGCTTCCTCCGCTAACATTGCCTCCAACCAAACCATTGGTCCACTCGACCACGCCAGATCCAACGACTACGTTCACGACGACTTCTGATCCAGTGACTACTCTGATTACGACCACTGACCCAATCACTATGGACATATCTACAGCTCAGATTTCAACAACGAAACCTCTCTCAGGAATAGCAATACTACTACCACTTCCTCCGCTATCATTGCCTCATACCAAACCATCGATTGATTCATCCACGGAATATTCAACAACATCATTAGTTGCGACGCCCGGTCCTAGCACAACGACGACTACCACTTCCACCACTACAACTTCTACCACTACGACCACTACGACCACTTCGAGTACTACACAACCATCTGTCGACACCACGCCCACTCGTCCAAGTAAGCTATATTTTATATTTTTGGTGACAATATACTGTTATCTTCATCCCTCATCTTTGCAGCGCAAATGTCTTTTAAAATGACGCTGGATGCAGAAAACTGCACGGACCAGATCGAAGATGTTTACAGCTTGGAATACAATGAAACACTCGCCATTTTCGAATTGATCGTAAGTGGAGTGTGTCCTTCGTCTGCGAGAGATTCTTATAAAGACTTATTAACAAATATTTATAGCCATTTTAGTTTCTAGTGTTATGTCCATGGCGCACCAGACCTCATCGGTGCTAAGCGTCACTCTCTCTTTTAAACAATAATAATAAAAATAATGATTGATCTTAACTAACTCATGGTTGCCCTATTGGTATGACTTTACATTGATTTATCAACCACAAGCGATTACTTTTTAAACTCCGCGCCGTTGTTAGGACTTACACAAGACTTACACTTGCATGACTCTTTCAAATTCGATATTATATTTCAGATATTTTCAGTCAGCGAATTTATTGATATACGCATAATCAAAGTCAGTGGATTAACGTTCTCTTGCGGTAGCATCATAGGAGAAGGCTTCATGGAGTTACTGAGTACTACGACGAGTAACGCAGCTCAAATTTCAACGGAATTTAACGAGGTTATACAAAGCAGACCGCCTGGTTTGCAGGCGATCCAAATATATGAAGTCACAAAAATGGACGTGTTGGGTATGTTTTTATTACTGTAATAGTGAAGCCGATGGCGGACGATCTTACATACACAAAAGTATAGGTACAGCATGAATATATAGAGACAATGCGGTATTTACCCTACTACAGTAACTGCCCTTTGCGCATAGCCTACTTGCCCAACGTCGATTTCGGGGGAGATTTTTGTGCACTTCTAGGGAGCGGCTGTTAGGGCTGACCTTGCGGCATCATATATTTTGTAGCCTGGAGGGCGATAAAGACCCATATCTTGACGCTATAAATTTAGAAATCGGTTGGCGGTCAATAGCTAACGTTTGGGCCTATACCGTCAGCGACGTAAGTAACGTCATGACGTCATGATCTATGGTAGGTTTATTCCGTCTATATCTTGTGACGATACTCCTGGTTTGGCGTTACAGCGAAACGTTGAATGTCTTCATATTCATAGATGTTGACGAATGCCGAACTGGACAACATAACTGCCATTGGCTGTATGGTCACTGTACCAACGAAGATCCGGGATTTAGTTGTTCCTGTCGCTCCGGATATGTGGAACTGAACCCAGAGAACCCGGGAAAAAGGTAGGCATGTAACCAAATTTGGCCTGCTCTATTCGGATTGAATACAGAATCCTGCCCCATTAACCGTCGAGTATTTGGTTGTATTAAGAAATAGTTCATCGCCACACAACCATTACATAGCATATTAAATTCCACTTTGGTTCAATAAACACGTCGGAACATAATCTTTTAGCTTTGTCAAATGTTACAACCATCCACAGAGCCTCAGGCCCGAATCCAGCTGTTGATTTGGGAAGGAGCGCAATGACGTCATATATATCGGCGCACATATGACGTCACATGCATTATTATCATTTTTTTAAATGCTGAACTAACGCGCGCTGATGTTGTTGACGTCGGCTATTGAGTGATCCGCGGGATAAAGGATACTCGGGATCTCTACGAATCCTTAGCCTTCGATCCAGAATGTGAGGAGGGTGATGGGGAAGGGGGAAGGCACTGGTTACAGTCCAGCAGATCACGGAAAGACAAACGGCCTACCTAAATGAAAAGGTGCAGTCATACTGTACCATACCAAGGCTGATCTGTAATCTACTTCACAGTTGCAAAGCTCTCTGTCTTGTCAACGGCTTTCCGTATTGCCTAAATGGAGGATCGTGCACTAACGGAACAGGGGCTGCCGATCCAACATGTAACTGTACGTCAGGATTTTCGGGACGGCGATGCCAAATTGATGGTAAACTCGAACTTGAATTTATGGGCCTCCTCTCTCTCTATAAATCTATGCCTCTAGATACTCTGAGGGAAGAAGAGACAACAACGTATGAAAGTGCAACTAATGCCACACTGAATACAACGATAACATACAACGCAACAACTCCATATTCAACGACTCCAAACTCTACCAATGGAACAATGAGTACCGTTATGACCAGCACAGTTCCGACTTCAACAATAGTTAACACTACTTTCGTCACGGAAGCAATGAACACTACTAATGCTACACTGAATACAACGAGTGATTATATTTCATGTAAGTAGACTTGAGCGCGGCAATCTCATATGTGCCATCATGTGTCTTTGGTTTTCATTATTCTTTCCACATGTCTATGACTAGTAGTATAATTCATGTAAATAGACTGTTTACATTGACCCATGCCATCTTAGTGCGGCTCACTTTGATAGATTTCCGTGATTTTGTAGGTAAATGCTGTCTTCACCAAGATCTCAGATACATTGTGTGAGCGCATTTGGTTTCCCAAACAGTTTTTGACCTACAGTAATGTTGAACACCGACTCGCACTCATGAATATTTGGTAACTTGATTCGTGTTTAGTTCCTAATCGGGTTCAGCTTGGAGTCATGTATTGAGAAGCGGGTTCGATCTCAATAAAGTGTTGGCCCGTTTCCAGCTGTGGTGTGAACGTATTTGTGGGTCTCTAAAACAACTTGTGAACCATTATTTATGTTTTTTACAGTTTCTTGCAGCGAAATCTTGATTATTGGTGATAAATTCACGTTTTTACCGACGAAGCCCGGCTCGAGTTCGTATTCCGAAGAATTATGCGCAAGTAAGCAACATTTCATATCATTCTGTGATGCAGACTTCATATTATGTATGTATTGTCGGTCCCATTTACTTCCACGATCACTTCGGTAGATATATGGAAAGGCATACGAGACTGAAGGCATGGTTTGCAACCGATAGCGGACGATCACTTTGATAGATATTGCAGTTTTAACGTCCAGCCAAATTATAACAATATATTGATAGTAGCCGATAGCGGATTATTTTATCGGAAACTCAGTTCACAAGCTGGTCTGTTATTTTCAGATAACGAAGGTAGTAAAGCGTCGATATTCTGTTCCAACGCAAACGTTTACGACTTGACATCCATCGTTGAGTCAAGCTGCAAATCTCTACCTTCTATCCTTGATGAGGTGGGTTCTGTTGCTTTAAGATACAGACCTAATAGGCCTATGCAAACTTGTAAAGCCGAAAAAACACAAGTATATAGTAGTCAGATAATACGTAAGGCTGAATCTAATGATATATCAACCTGTATTTATGCATTACGTATCGCCCAAGTGCCTAAGCTTACAGACAGACAGACAAAAAAGATTGTTTTGACTGACCGAGTAATAAATCTCTCTTTTCAGCCCTACACAGAACAAACTATGAAAAATCTTGAGTTTGCGACAGCTGATATTTCAACTCTGACGACAAAAAAAGTTGTCGATATATCACATTACCTCTTTGATATCGCCAACCGTATTACCAGGGTAAGTGCATGGCCTACTTTAGTTCCTAGAGCTACTAGAGTAGGCCATGGTTAGCGTTACATTAGTTGTTGTTCTGGTCCGTATAGAAAATATAGTAAGTACGCACCAAACGGGAGTATTCCGGCCGCGTGGGGCAGATGATATCAATCCTTCTACTTCCATCCTATTTTGGGGGGCGCGCATACACCCACAAGGGCCACATGATTTCGCTGAACGTGAGTCCTATACCGCTATACGTCTGGTGGGAAAGGTGCAGATATTATGTTCACCACAAAGTCCGGGCCTTTGGCGTATATTGGCTCGCGAGCCGAAGTTAACCCTGTGCTATCTCCTGATGGTACCCATGGATAAATTAATTTTCTTATGCGTATTGATGCGTCTACGTCGATTATAGAGGCCTGTATTCCTAATTTTGTGACTGCATCGATATCAACCGTTGCGACTTTCAATAATATGAATCTGTCATTCGTCAGAATAGTGAGGTGAAGAGACCATATCGAATCAATTCAATCAAATCAAACTCAATATCGGTCTATCTCTACACATGGCCTACTTTAGACATGGCCATGCGGTACACCTTTTGCCAAAAAAATTAAGAGGCCGAACACGAATGATTTCTTTTTCGAGCAGACCGCATTTCAAGGCTGGAAAACCGCATAAATAACTCAGTTAAGCACATATTTCAAACACCACCACATTTTCCGAGCCAATTGGGGTAATCGTGACCCTTACTATAGCCCCTCCTTACAAATCGACGCATCACGTTCACACTAGCCTTTTCGACTACACAGCTAATCGATATCGCATGGCGCAGCATCGTGCGACAGGTGGCGAAATTGCCTTTTTATCAACATTTTAATACGCAAAAATCATCACCAACTCTAGCCTTATCGCTCCTCCCAAGCCTCAACTCCAGCTAGCTCAAGAACGGTTAGTCAGACTCGCTATGTCATCGCCTATCCACAATAATAAGACAGATAAGATACATCGAGAGAAGTCATTGAATTACAAACTCATACAAATTACAGAAATACAGAAAAAAAAAACTGTTGTCTGAGACTCTACCTAGTCTTCCTTACGTCGCTGTCGCTGCTTAAACCCCTTCACTGCGTCTTTCCTTGCTTTGGAGTTAGTAGATTAGGAGATGATGAGTTAAGACTGCAAAGCGTTCGGGCAAAATGTGTAATTCCGTGATGGGGCAGTCAGTCACCCTTGACAGCAAGTTGAAATATTCAGAATGGTCATTAAATCTACTTCCAATAAGTGTCGATGAGCATGCATTGCATTGCAGTCGATCTGCAACAGTTTTTCCAATATAACCAGCAACAACATATGCCACCTCAACAGTATCGTCGGAAATTGCAGCTGCTTCAAGATCTTGCAAACTGGCATCGACATCATCTTTGAGGTTTTGATATGCAAGACTATGATCAACTTTTACATTCTCTTTCCAGAATACTATTCCCGCATGAAGCATTGAGTTACACTTTATGATGTCTTCTGAGCATAGGACTTCTCGTAGGCTCACAAGGAATCTTCCCCCACTCATCTGACGATACTGAGAGAATCTTCGCTCTAATGGGTCACTTTGGAATTAGATTTACAACCAACAACACAGCATTTTAAGACCATATCAACTTTTGACACTATCAATTCTGTATGAGATGCACAGAAGCTTGCACTAGGCAAAATGAAAAAAACAATACCCAACTGCGAACTGCCTATATAGCTACTGCTGTGTATGCAAAGAAATCATCCGTCCACATCGCTGTAGCACGATAATGACGGAATCGGCAGTCTATCCTACCCTAACGCTGCTGAACTGCCGCTGTTACATTACCTCATCGCGTGAAGGCTACGACTACCGTACACGCCACGCGCCAACCTCTACACTGGCGAGACACGCGTCAGATTCGACTCTGGTCAGAGGCTTAAACAAAATACCCTTCAGGTAACCAAATATATGCACTAATACCATAAGATGGTGGTTTCAGGGGGCTATTTTCGTACGGAGTGCATCAATACCATCAAGCCTGTAGCGCTTAGCCTGTCTACGGCGTTCGCCTAGCCTGGGTGCAGGGTACACGGACAACAAATCCAATGGATTACATACGAAAAGCAACCTGATAAACGCCCATACAAAGCTGTGTCGTTAAATGTATATAAGCCACAACATATTTCTGATAATAACCACCTTACAACTAACCTGACTGCAAAGCACAACAACGATGCGATAGAACCAAGCTCCCACCCGTCCGCGACACAACCCGTGAATAATAAGAGAATAACGCATGTAGGATTCTCCGCGCGTGAACTCATTATGCGCAAACAATTTGTTGCTGACGTATTCCGCTTGCCCGCGTATGTAGAAAAGCAATAAGTCGCAAAATGCTCCTAATGATTATTATTTAACATCCCATCAAGTGATAATTTGATTATAGGAATAATTCTCCAATTCTAATGACAACCGAGTAGATTTAGCGATGAGTATCAGTCGGGCGAAAAGTCGGCCTCTTAATTTTTTTGGCAAAAGGTGTACCGCATGGCCATGTCTAAAGTAGGCCATGCTCTACATAATAATTTCTTTTTTCAGTTTTCTGCAAGTGAAGTTGAAGACGCAGCTGAGATTTTCAACCATTTAACGCAACATTATCTGAACGAGACTGTGTCAGGTATTAACGTCCTATCTTCTTGTTCTTACCTGAGCTTGTGCAAAGTATATAGGTTACCAGATTGCTCAATACCTCATTACCAGTTAGTCCAGTGGAATGCGAGGAATGCGTCACGATGTTGAAATCAAGATTATAAGCTTTTCCGCAGCGAGAAGCTCATTTTATCTCATGATCTCTGATCTCCCAAAGCTTGTGAATTATATTCCAATAAACTGGACTGGACGTTAAATCTGCGGTGACGTATTCTATCTATTACTGGATTTATTCTATTTGAATCGTCCGCCATCGGCTCCACCATTTTTCGTATCATGGATTTATTTGTGAAATTTTAGAGGTCGACTTTGTGAAAGAACGACAAGAGTTAGTGATCTCTCTGACCAAGATTTCGAGGAAATTGAACGCAGATTCAGCCCGTTTTACCGTCATCACTCAGGATATCAATATTGAGGTTTGGAGAGCTAACGTGTAGATATTTATGGCCAATTCAATCTGGCTTTAACCATTGGTTTTAGCGCTGGGGGGGGGGGCTGTTTGATTTGGCGAGTTTCACGTATACAGTACTGTATAGAAGCGGTGTCGGAGCGATAGCTTAATTATGACATCAGTAGGGTGGATTTGTGGAAGCCTGATATTTCAGACCTAGTGCAATAAGGACAACGAGAGCTTACTGTAGATAACATATGATGAAGTCAAACGATGTTTTGTTAGTCACTGGATGTCCGAAAAAATCTTGATTAGTATCATAGAGGCTTTGAGTGTTATAAAAAATTGGCGTTAAGAAACTCTATCTTGTTAGCCTGCCTATGAAACTTCATACCCATTCCAATAACGTTCGATTCCAACTCCTCAGTTTTCCAGACTTACAATATTGCTATATTATGCGTTTCTTCTGCAGGTGTATGACGCTACATCGGTATCGGCGTATCAGTTTGGAACGAATTTCACAAAGAAGGGAAACTCGAGTTGGTTTGTTCCCATGTATTTGCAACTTCCTTCTGCTGCACTGGAGGCTGCGAAGTCGATGGTATCGCCGTTGAGAATTGTTGCGCTTGGATTCAGATCGAGTGTTCTCTTCCCTTCGAAGAGGAAGACTGATTGGGTAAGGATCACGTTCCGCTACGTCTACTTCAAATAAACTACTGCTCCCTATGATCAAATTTCAAATCAATAGCATTCTTAGGACTGACTCTCACTCAGCCATTCCCGGCTTACTTGCACCATACACATGCATAGAGCAACTTCAGATGAAATATTGTACCGAAAATGATATTCTTACTACCCACTGCTATCTCATGCCAATTGGTATTGGCGGAATAATGCGATTACATTGGATGTGCGTATTTTGCGCAGGTCATATCCTCCAGCCTTGGCGACTCTACAGATTCCATCGAAGGGATTTCATTGGCTGAGCCAATCGTCATTCGAAGTAACGATGTCGAACTACCCGCTCAAAATCAGATCAATCAGTTCAAGGTTGGTACTCTTTCCTTTTCGTTTGTGTTTGCTCAAGGGATGAAACCGTGGGTGAATTTTTTTTGTTATTCAGAAAATAGTAACGACGCTTGACTGTGTTTTCTGGGATTTTGAGTTCGGGGATTGGTCAGAAAATGGTTGTTTCATGCAACCTGGCATACCGGCTACTTGTACCTGCAACCATTTGACAAATTTTGCGATTCTTGTGGTAAGAAATTTGGAAAAATGTATTTATAGCGTATAGAAGATTTGCCACAGATTTAACGTCCGTCCTTATTGGTTTATTGAAAATTATAATCTAACATTCGTGCGATTTCGGAGCTCCTCTTCTTCCGTTGCGCTATTCTTCGATCTTGATATAAAAGTGGTCCAATAAATTCTGGATGGGTGGCAAAACTGCGTGACACTCGCTATAGCAATTTCACGGGATGAAGGAGCAACGGTGCCTGAAAGCTTATGACTTAGTTTCCAAATAAACCGAGTCAGGACGCTAAATTTGCGTTGACATTACACTGCTGAACGCGTTCTCCATTCAGAGAATTTGATAATTGGTCTATCTTCGTTTTTAGAGTCGAACTGAACTTCCAGCTGATGTTGCTCTTGGTGTTTTGACATATATTGGTTGTGCACTTTCGATCGCTGGCCTCGTAGTTACGTTTTTAGTCATATGTTCGTCAAGGTAAGTTTCTCATCGACGTTCCAGTTGACTGTGATTTCCCATTACCCAATCAGAAATTTACGCTCGGCCCACTTATGGTGTAGTTGAGCGTATGTAAACTCAAAATTGGCCAGTTTACACGTGGCCATATCTGAACCATTTTAACCCCATATTCATCCCATACCTGGCCCACATTAGTGAGAATGGGCATGGGCCGAGTGTGGAAATCCCTCGCATTGACTTTGTAGTGACCTGACTATATCATGCGTCATATGTCATATGACATGCGGCGTTTCATGCGTAGGCCTTGGTAATTCCTCATGTGATCTATACGCAAAGACACTCGCATTTTTCTGACTGGGTAGCCTACTAATAGGCCTACTGTATTATGATGTTTTGCAGGGTGATGCGGAGGAAATATCAGATGCGTATTCTAGGAAATATATGTCTCTGTTTAACTGTCGCCTTGTCGCTTTTTGTATTTGGAGTCGATTCACAGGTGAGAATATCTCAAAATAGATAGCCATGCTGGTCGATCTAATTTGAAGAAAACTAGCGGAGTTGACATAATATAGTAAGAAGTTGCCACCAAAAGAAGTAAAGTTATGTCTTATTTATTGTAAAACTAAATTCATAATCTTCCGTATCTCCGCTCTTTCGTAGGCCTACTCGTCCAGCAAAATTCATGGCAAATAGGTAGGCCTAAGCATCGATAGTCACCGACGGCGGACGGTACCTTACGATAGAGCATTGGATTAGAGACTGTACTACTATCAAGATTTTAGTCGTACTAGGCCTACTGTTATTTCTTGAACTGTCCGCAGATCGACACGGTCAACTGTTCCATTCTAGCTGCGTTCATGCAATATTTCTACTTGACGACTTGGTTTTGGACGGCGGTTTACAGTTTAACTATTTACAGAGATATTGTTCAGGTGAGAAACTAGTTGAATTTTTGTACTTGCCAACAAATGCAAACTTGATAGGTGACGGCTGAGTGGTTGCTTTGTACGAAGTCACGTCTCTACGTAACTATACCGAAAATGCTACTCTAAATTCAAAGGTGCACATTATTTAATCTAAACTTGATAAATATAGGCATTCGAGGGTTACGTGGTCTAATTTCTGCATCAGTTGAGTTGTATTAAAGGTATTTGTTGATGACTAGAGTTACGTTTTAAGCCTAAGATCACCAAAAACTGGCGTCGTTTACAGGGGCGGGCTCAGCTGGAAATTCTGAGGGTGAACGACCTGATGGTATAAAGATAGTCAACTTGGACACAAATCACTATTAAGAAATTTTTAATTTTTCTCCTACAAATCTACAATATTATAGGTTGTTTGGGGGCCTTAGCTACGGCTACTTATCTTCTAGGGGGCGATCACCCAATTCGCCCCCCACGGATCTGCCCATATAGTCGCACATCACAGAGTGCATTTTTTCACCGTTTTTAATACGTGATTATTTCAAAATTTTTCTTTCAGGTCATGCGGTCATATCAACACAGCTTCAAGCTTCATTTAGCTTCTCTGTTCGCGTACGGCGTTCCCCTTGTAATTGTTCTTCTGAACGCAGGCATTACCCTCGGCCACATCGATAGAATGGACGCAGGTATTGAAACAAATAAAATGGTTAGTTGTATATAGCCTATACGAAACCTGCAAAGGTGCACAGGGCGACTGAGAAGGAGAAACCTCGGTGATGTTCCCATGGTCTATGCCTTTTGGGGGTCCTAAGATTTCAAAAGTAATATTTGAGGAAGCTTAGCGTTATTTTGAGGGGCACGAACGTGTGCGTCGGTGCGTGCACCTATGTTTTCGATGGCTCAACTGCAGTGCTGGTACCCGTTCTTTTTCAGGAGATGAATTCGCAGAATCTTCGTACAGAGCTCGGAATTTTTGTTGGCTTCGTCATTTTTCGTTATATTTCGGATTCCTGGTACCAGTCGCGATACTTTTGCTGCTCAATATTGCCATATTTTGTGTCGTCATCCCGAAAGTCACTTGTCGACAAGCACAGGTAATAGGCCCACTGTAGATATTTTGATTTCATTAGGCCATAGCCCTACTTTGATTTCATTTTCTTGGGCAGAGCATGGCCTACTCTAGGTACTAAAGTAGGCCATGGGCAGAGGTTGCAGGCTACTCTGTGTGTATACGTCGCAACATGCAACACAATCAAGGCGATCTCAATTGAGGCAATTGGTTTTAGTCAGCATACTTCAAACGAAACTACAATTATTTTCTTCAACTTGGCCATCCGGCGATATCAGATACCAGAAATACGAATTTCAGCCAAACCATTGATATCGCCTTGGACGCAATGCTATAGACACTTTTCTCGCATATTGCAAGCGAGCAAACAAAGAGCACAACACTTCCTTGTGTCTCTAGATTCAATCCAGCAAGGCTAAACGTCGCACGTCTCAGAATATCGCAGTCTGTTTCTCGCTCGCAACTACCATGGGATTTTCATGGATATTCGGCTACCTAATGCTTATCTCAGACGAGGCCGTATTCTTAGTGACGATGAGCTGGTTATTCACAATAATCAATTCATTTCAAGTAAGAGGCTTGCGTTTTGTGATTGAGTGGTTGTCACCACAGATCGTTCACTTAAACCCAATTTAGTTGATTATCGGTTGTTCATTTTTAGGGAGTTATTATCTTCTATTTCACCGTAATAAGAACGGGGGAAATTCGGCGGTTGTACGCTCCAGTCAGCCAACTCTTCTCATCAGCACCCGTACTTTCTACATCCCTCTCGACAAGAAGTAAAGGATCACATTCACAAAGCAATGTTTCCAGCATTGCTTAATCTGTTGAATTTAGTTTGAGTAGAGATTAACAATAATAGGCTAGCCTATAGGATTAACCACTAATCATAGATAATATTCTGCATATCTTTTGGCTTGCCCACTTTTGAGTATTGGCAATTTCTTGTGCTCTTTGTAGAGGGAATCGCTTGTGTCTGTCCGTGTCATTCGATGGCAAATCACGATATCTTCGGTCGACTTTGATTGGGAAGAATCACTGTAACGTAGGATGACTGATAACGACAAAAATATTCCATAAAACTCAAATTCGATTGCCTAACTTGAACACAAGCCGAGATTTTCAAATTTTAAAATTGGCAATTTTGTGCGCAAATGGAAATTCGTGTGCTCTGTACAACATTTAGGGCTTGCATAAAGCGCCTAAGCCCATACTATGGAGCCTATTGTTGTGACCAAGCTGGCGGCAAGACTAGTCTTCTTCTCTCCCTTTACCTTAAAAGGAGAGAAGAAGGCTAGTCTTTCTGAGTCTAAGCTCTCCAAAATGTGACGTATGAGGAAACGTATTGCACCGCTCTTTCGGCTTCCCGGGTGGCGCAGAGGACAAGGTGATCGTTTCGGTTTCGAGCGATCAAGACTGCCCGGGGTCGAGCCCCGTCAAAGAGCCTAAAGTAGTCACCCGTCTCCTTTGTAAGTTAAGTTGAATGGCTCTCTCGTGAGTCCCTTGTTGTCCCTTGTTATCTTGATTCGGTCCCCTCCCCAAGGCACTTACCCCATGGCACCTCGCAGTTGGTAACTGCTGTGTAACTGAAATGTCAATGTGAATGTGAATTGAACCCGCAGTTGTAACTGCTGTGGAAATGTAACTGTCAATGTAAATGTGAATTGAACCAAGTCGTAAATTGACTCTTTGAGTAACTTGGTCTAGGCCTAAGCTAGTCACATATTCCCATCTCGGTCACAAGGCACCCCCACGTCACTAGTTAGTAAGCCCATCCCGCCGTCCACAAAAACAAACACAGACACACACGCACTACACGGCCTCGGCTTCGCAGCCTTGGCGGCCGGCGCTCCTGGAGCGCCGGCCTCACATAAACCCACGCTTCATGGGCTACATAGGATGTAGGGTGGCCCTAGGTACATAGGATGTAGGGCGGCCTTAGGAGGCGGGCCGGGACGAAACAGGCGACGGTATTTTGCTGACTAGCGGTGCAAAAACCGCGCGAAAAATTTTGCCAAAACCCCCATTTTTTCTTCTGGGATTTTTGTATAAACCACCTACCGGGGACAGTTACTTTGGACTTGAGAGTGGGACCGACGTATTACAAGCCTAGGTTGGCTTTCAGTGACTTAAACATATGTACGTTGCTATACACTATTGGACGCTGCATGCAACTTAGGGAATTGATGAGTAAGTATCGAAGCCATATACCTATACATCAACGGACTTTAACTCATACGAGCATACAATAATGGAGGATAACTCGAGAGAATAGAAGCCATAGGCCTATACGTCGACGGACTTCAGCTTACACGACCATACACTAACGGGAGGATACAACTCGATATTCGAAGCCATAGGCCTATACATCCAGGGTCTTTAGATTACACGGCCATACACGAATCGAGAATCGAACATGGAACCCGTGAGTCGGGATCCGGGACTTTAACCATTAGACTATTGGGGCCGATGCTCACAGGGGGAAAGCCACCATATATATCTTTCATCTCAGGCACTTCGAGAGAAGAAAAGGGAAAACTCCTCGGGCGCACTCGCCAGTGGGATAAGGCAGGGTTGGGATTCGAACTGGGAACCTACGAATTTATTTAAATAATTTTGAATGATAAAAGGCTACGGCTTTAACCACTATGCTACGCGGATCGACGCCGGCCGGGAGGAACTTATACTGTATACTGTACCATTTAAATGAGATAGAAACATATGTAGCCTACATCGCTTTACGCGTCTAAGTCCGAAGTGCAAGGCTGCGGAATCGAACAGTGGCCTTTCCGATCTCTGCGGTTGTCGTATAGGCCTACACAGGATGTTGGTTGGTAAAAGCGGTGAAGTTGTGGATCGAACTAAAAACGTGCGGGCCCGCGCCCATTGTCTTAAACACTAGGCTACATGTTCATAGTCCTCCGCGCAGTCTATTGCAATCTTATAAAGCCTAAAGCCCAGTGCCTCAATCTCGTATTTAACAATTTTGTTCTTTTACGCAAGTGAGAAAGAGCCAGACGCCACAAGAATTGAGAATGTTTTTTCTGCACGAGATTGTGGTGCTACAGTCCCTACTCTGTGTGTATCAGCGTGGCACAATGAAGCCGCGATACTCCTCACTTTCATCCGTCAGGTACTCATTTACCATAGCGATCGATTAAAGGAAATATGATTCAGTAAAACATTTCATAATTATACTTCAGTCAATGCAATACCAGTAATAATTCTCTATGAGCTATGTAATATTTGTAGGCCTACCTAACGTCATATACCGATTTTCGAATTTTCAGAAGAAAACTGAGATGCCAAAAACACCAGAGTTGCCGCGGATCACGTCTCAGTCAATGTTTCAAAATCTCCGTCGAAATCGGCGGTGATTGTTAGCACTTAACAGAGCTACAATAGTAGGGTGAATAAACATATTCCACGAAACTGGGCTGGACGTTAAATCTATGGGGGCATATGTCATCTATTACTGTAGTAGGGTTAACTACCATATTCCAATAAACTTGAACTCTGACTTATGGAAATACGGGTAACGGTAGGCCTACTGGTGCAATGGTGGTATTCCCAACTTCCCATAAATGAAGTTCCATGGACTTGACAGGATAATCAGAAAATTATATATTAAAGGCATCCAGCAATCCATGAATGTTGCTTTGTCATTTGGGCATTTTCCATTTCCATTTTAGAGGCTCAATACCCTCATGGTCATGTTTTCTCTCTGCTGGGGCCTCGAACCCAGACTCAACTTACTTGTATAAATACGCATGCAGGCTATAGACTAGCCTATGGAATATACCCACACCATCCCTGGGAATCAATGTGAAGTCATATTTTAGGTAGTGTGTTGTATCTTTGGTGACAGTCATGAGTTCATTTTGTAGGCCTACTCCACCAGTTTCAACCGAGAATCGATAAAAATTTTGCTTTTTCGGTGTTGTAAATATGTCTTCAGCCGTTTAGGAATCATTGCAATCGATACATGTATTATTCTGTGCTTGCATGCTGGAAATATGTGACTGACTTTGCTAATGTCGTGTGTAGATAGACTTGTTCTATCTAGTTGTGCCGAATTTTGCGTGTACTTTTGGTACGGCGCTTGTGAGTGTATTAAACGGCATATTAATCAATTCTTATTTTACAGAATCGTAGTTATAAACATACTTATATACTTTTCCGCATTTCAGGTAACTTGAAGCCAACCCAACCCAACTTCCACCGCTCGCTCTCGTCAACTGCCTGGAATTTATATCTACCTCAACCCAGACGTTGAACATAGTGATTTTATTATATGACTCAAGCAAGAAATCGCAAATAACATTTTTTGCAACGGTAATAACTAACAAAGGATTGCACTTAGATTGTATTTTCAAGAAAAGGTTACAAGAAGGCAGGACATCTACTTTAGTATGATCCACTCGGCTATTCATAATTGAAAGTTAAGCAAATGGAAAATTTGCACAACATACCTCTCCAACACCCAGGGTCGAATTTACAACGTGTGGGGTCATTTACAAACCCAATCAGAAATTTACAATCGACCCACTTATGGCACGGCACGGCTACGATAGTGCATAGCCTTGGGTGCACCTTATGATGCCAAGGGTATACAAGCACAGCATTCACCTGTGCACACGTGGTCGTGTTCGGGCTGTTTATGGACTTATTCAAGCCATACTTGGCACACTGAGTGCGAAAGGGCATGGGCCATCACTGACAATTCAACAGATGGTTCAGGTACTGCCCTAACAAGGGGATACAATGTGTGGCCTTTCATACACCCACGCCCACATCTACAAGTCAAACCGATGCATAATAGTACAGTGTCATCAAGGCGTTACCTATGGCCTCAAAGTAACCCTAGAGCAGGAAGTTAAGCTTTTGGAGTGGGTGAAGTGCATGCAGAAGCAGATATAGATAAAAGTATACTGCCACCATGCTTTTCAAGTTCAAAAGGGTGATTAAATATAACTTTGAATCTGAATTTAGCAATATTATCGGACTTTTTGGACAGAAATTATGTTTCATATTCTTGTCGCCACGCATTCACAACGAAGCCTCTTCACGATCGAGTACAATTACATGCACGCTGGAATACCGTCATACGGTTTGAATTTTGAATGTGTGGGAATGAGCAGGAATGAGTAACGTGTCCATTGTCCACCCCAGGTCAAAAACATGTGACTTAGGAAGGTTTAAGAAATAACAATAGATTTCTAATGAAGTTTTATCAGTACATGAATAGTAAAAGTAATCGACCTTATTGCAAGAGTTCATGTGGAAGCTGCATTGTATCGTTGGAGTAATGTTGTATGACAGACGTCACAGACTCGAACAGGTTTAGCAGAGGAAGCGAGAGGCAACGTGTTGTCGCTGCATGTGTTGCAAAAGATTTGACCGCAGTTTCGACAGTGATGCTGCAATAGGACATGAGATTCAAATCCAAAATCGTGGGGAAATTGGCACGGAGTAGGGATGGATTCAATGAAGCGATTAGAGAGCAACTGAATTCGGGCTCCATAGTGCCACCTAATGCTTGACAACAGTTTTTTGATGATTAGAGGGCAATTGAAATCGACTTCATAGCGCCATCTAATGTTTGAAAACCTTTTTGATTGGAAGGTAATTTCAAATCGGACTCCATAGTGCCACCTAGGAGATTGCAAATTCAAAACCGGAAAATGGCAGAGAGTAGAGCTCACAACTCAGTTCATAACCTAATTGCTTAGAGCTCTATGGTTTGTTTACCTTTCTCCTGGCGACACCGAAAGCTTTATCACATTGTGTACAATGCTTCACTTCTCTGTCTTTTTCCCAAGTTTTGTCTGTGATGGAGCGATGAACGTCCTTCAAATCTTGGAAGCTTTGCTTTGACCTGAGATAAGAGAAAATTGATCGAGAGATATACAAAGATTGGTTCCGCAAAAATGATTTCACGACCCAGAGTTGTGTTGACTGCCACAAACAGTAGGTATGTAAAAGACAAGTGAAATTCTATGTCAAGTCGACACCATCGATCGAGATATGAAAATTGAATGCTTCATCACAAATCCCACAATTATTGCTACCATACAAAGTAAATAATTCCGAATTTGCCAAGTATTGGGTGTTATAAGGTTGGTGAGGGAGGATAGTTTAACCCACTCTGGATGATCAGTTAGTCAGTCACATCACGCACTGAGTTTGAACAAAGTTGCCAAAAATGCAAAAACGAGGACTGGCGAATGATCTGATGACTTGAATTGCGACCGATTGAAGGCAATATCTAAAAATTCCACTATTTCTCTCTCCTATACGTTTGTAAACAACCAGCTGAACGCCTCCTCCATATCATCAACATTTCATCACTTACTGTCCAAGATGATCTGCCAGATCATTGATGGTACTTTCTTGTTCTTCACAAGTATTGCGCAATTCATCCCGATCGTTCTTCACCTCTTCTAATTCTTGCTTGAGAAGCTTCATCATCGACAACTCAGCTTCAAGTTGTGAAATCTGAAGAATGAAGATTTTAGATCGCAAGGTCCATGACATACATATTTGTCTTTTACCAGATGATGCCTCTCATCAAAGTTATAATGCCCAGGCAAATGTTCACAAACTTGCAGAGCTCAGCTCGTTCATCGATTGAAATTGACTGGGTTTTATAACTGTGGCGACTCTAACTACCTCCCTCTATCGATCACTATCAATAAATGTATGGTAAGAAAAAATTTCTGTTTCGACAACTAAAAAACCATTTTAGAGGTCGTAGCCACTCACATTATAAACAGTGCATGGCAGTGGCAAAAAAATCGAAATTTCCACTGGCATGGTCAGCCCAAAGACTAGCCAAATGAATAAGGTTGTAACAAGACAGCCATCCTGCATTATATTCACGCCCAAATAATGAGAGCTTCAACCCACTGTGACCACCTACAAACAGACATTTATACCAGCAACGTGAAGGCCCATCTCATAATAGAGTTTAATCTCTAATATAATACCTGCATAGTTGTTTTCTCATCCTTCTTTTCTAATGCCATCCTCCATTCCCTTTCAATCTTCAAGTTGGTTTCCATTGCATTCCTTGAAGATAGGTCAAGACAATTAAAACTACCAGGAAATTGAAATTGGTCTTATCATAACAGTTAGAACTGGCCATCATTTTATATAGAATAAGCCACTACACATTTTTAGACACCGATGATATAGAGAGATCATGGTTACCGACAGATGTTTTGTCCAGTTTACTGAAATCACAAGCTTTTGGAACTCCACTCCTTAATTGGAGCTTCAGCCTCTAATCCCTAGTCTAGTATCAGTCACTCGGCTCACCGTCTCTTCTCTGTATCATCAAGGTTTTGCGAAACTCTATCCGATTTCTCCAACGCAGCGTCCAACTGTCGGTTTGCATTGACAACCCTGGGAAATGAAAATGTATCGAAAAAAGAGAAAAAGGCACAAAAACCGTGTCCTCTCATTCACAAGTGTTAGCAAGAAAGATGAGACAAGAGTGTCGAGCAAGAATTAGCTGAAACAATAGGACTTCACGGCTGAGTGAGAACAAGATATGCCCATCCATTACTACTGTCTAATTTCTCCATATTTGAATTTGAATGTAAAATAGTATATTTTTGTTACCAAATCAAATGACAATCACAGTTAAACAAAAAAGAATCACCAGCTTCTCAATTAAAAAGTGACAACAAATAGTGAGTTAAGGTGGTTACGTTAAACACAACATAAGAAAACAGAGGTATGCTCAACTCTTGATAGTCAAGAGCCAAGGCTCAGATATGGGAAATGAATGCCTACACCTATACTGCACAAAGCAACAGATTCAAGTTTATGAACACGAGGCTCCACAGTTGACAATTAGGATGCCGAGTCCAAACCTAGCAGGAATGCGTTTGCGTACAACACACAACATGTGAAAAGCATAGGAAGTTCCTAATAGCCAAAGATTAGTGGAAAATCAACAGATTCGTTTCTGATGGAACATTATTATTGTATGACTCCGTAGGCATGACATCGAAACAGAAAAAAATTTGCAATTTTGAGAATGACAGTGTCATGATGTAATAATGATTATGATGACATCATCAGTCGCATCTTTGATCGATCTTATCCAACAGTACAGAAAGACTTACAAATGAGAAGACAAAGAGAGAGAATGAAGGAAAGAGATAACAGAAAGAAAAATATAGGTACCGATTAGAAGGATAGGGGTTACTATAAGTCAAAGGTTATTGTAAAGAAGATCATCACAGATTTAGCGTCCAGCCTTAGTTTATCGAGAATTAGAACATTCACTAGCTTTCGGAGCTTTGCTCCTTCATCAGGTGAAGATGGCTCCACTACACTATTCAATATAAGTCAAAGGAAATATAATGACTAATGAGCTTACTTTTCTTTCAACTTCTTAACTTCTGTATCAAGTCGTTTCGTTTCATCTTCAAGCTCAGTGATGGCACGAGACTTTGACTCAACGGCATCGGTCTTGTCCTGAAAAGCAATGGACACTCTGGATTACATGGAGCCAAAGAAAAATATCTATGTGGTCCAATAGCCCAATTTCCAAAGCAAGCAACCAAAACACTAAGCACAGACACTTTTGTGATAGCAGACTTATCAGTTCACAAACTCTCAAATTTCTTTCTATAGTTGTATCATATTGTAAGGTCAAGCCATCATCACATTTCACCAAGGTACGAAATGAAAATTTTTGTGAAATGCAATTAATGCCAAAATTATTGTATGCTCCTATTTTCTCTGCAGGCCATCTTCATCATCTCACCTGAAGTTTCTTGTATATTTCTATATTTAACACCTTCACGCTCTCGAGTTGTTCTCTGAGTATAACGAGAGAATCTTGCTTGTCGTAAATATCTTTTTCCAGCAACTTCATCGCAACTTCCATTTCTTGTTTCATGGAAATTTGCATCTCCAATTCTTTTTCGACATCCTACAAAAATATCGGGTTATATATTTTTCTGCTGCTAGTCAGAACTTTCTCAATTAATACACCAACTGTCAGAGTTCACAGATTTATTAGAATGCTAGCAACTGACCATCCTCAGTATTGCTTCTTGTTTCAGTTGCTTTTTGACTTGGTTTAACATTTCATCAAGTCCTGCTCGTGATTGAACGAGTGTTTCTCTCTCCAAATTTAAGTCTGCTTGCTTGTCCTGAGAAACCAAAAACGATACAAATCAATGCAAGAACTCAAGTAAAGGGTGGAGATAGTAAATGAACACAAAAACACCAAGAAATGCTCCGGGAACCATCTAAAGTTTTCAAAGCGTTGTGGATACTTGCCTGGGGTATAGGCCACTTTGGGCAAGTTTCAAGACATGCCTACCGATAAAACACTGGTGCAGAAATACCCTATGATAGGGGTTAAAACAAAAAGACGGAAGTTTTGAGAGAGACGAAAGCAAAGAGGGAAGATTTTGACAACAATTTTCTGGACAAAGAATATCTTGCATCGAGTTATTGTAGTAGGAAAACGCCATATTCAAACAACAATGATAGAAAGAGATAGTGAGAGATTTGAGCAAGGTGGGAACCCTCACCCGAAGAATCTTTTTATGCGTATCACTCATATCTTGTTTCTCTTCCAACCATTTTTCTCTCTCTTCTTTTAACGAACCGAGAGATATCTTTGTCGCTTCCAACTCGGCCTCAAGAAATTGATTTGAAGACGATGTATGGCCTGCTTTCTTCTGTAACTCACTCAGCGTTGTCTCTAAATACCTAAAACATAGAAAACACTGCATGTCAAACAGAGGAATATAGTGGAGCCGTTGGCAGACGATCAATAGATATCATAAAGACGATCACTACAGATTCAACATACAGCCTTGGTTTATTGAGAATTATAACGCTACACAAGAACAGCCACGTTTTATACAGTTGATGTTCGACTATTTCGACATTTGACAAGTGGCGAGACGACAGCGACATGCAAATCACTGCCTGAAATCCCAAAAAAATTGCACGTCATGAAGAGAACACAGGCAAGATGTTAAGATGAGAAATGAGGTCAGACCTGTTCCTTTCTTCCAAATAATTTTTTTGGTTGACTAATTCTCTCATTTTTTCCTCTACACTTTCGCTCTGATTTTGTTGCTCCTCATTCTCTCCTACTTGCTCGACATCGAGTTCGGCGTGAATAGAACGATTTCCGTCTTTTATATAGAGACTATAGTCGATGACAGTATTCTGTTTGAATGAAATATGATACGAGTTTATGCATTTGGAAGGGGAAGAGGGTACGTGGGGGTTATTGTCCCCAATGACTGTGAGGCATAGAGATTAAGTTAGCCGGCTACGAAACCTGTGGGTTGAGACTTGTCAGTGTAAATGCTGACCGCATCATGTCGAAGATGTTAAAAATGGTATCTGTAGCTTCCTAATTAAAAGAGTAGCACATTAAAGATAGTGTAGAGGGGGGTGATTTAAAGTCAGCTAGCACCTTTGGCTCCTCGCCCAGTCTGCATAATTATACAGACCTTGTTTGAATAACATGCATGGTGCTAATGTTACATTAATGTGTGTGTAGTAACACAATATCCTGAGTCCTGACTACAGTGTGGCCTCCCTGAAACCCAAATAAAGCTAAGAAAGACATACGTATCTAAGATCTTGAAATTATTTATTATAATCTATTACTATAGTAGGGTGAATTACCGTGCTCCTTCAATCTGGACTGAAAGTCGTCCATAGGAATTTGATCAGCAAACCTCTTTTAATTTGTCACTAGTGATCAAACAAACCTGACTGTCCAAATCGTCGCCTTTCATACATAAGTTGGCATCGATGCAGTTCAGTCCAACAAGATGTCCTGACAGCACGATTCCTTCTTCTGACAGCACAAATGCTTCCGATTCATAATACTCACTAAACATACGAGACTCGGTTACATATTTCCGTTGAACAACACAACAAGAGACGTGTCTAAGTAACCTCATGATGACTTTACTTTCGACCATCATTTTGAAATAATCCGCCAGACGTTTTTGCATTAAAGCAAGTCTCAACCAGGCCCTCGCTCTGCCTGCATGTGTCCTGTAAACACAACATCGATATAATACATATTATAAGACCAAGAAGATTACCGAAACAACATTTGTCCTCCTAGGGGTGGCCTTATGGACTCATTGTTCTATGTATTACTACTTGCTATGTGCCGCCATCGGATCCGATACATTATCGAACATTTTCTGATTTTTCTTTGATATTATCGATAGTATCTTGTATTGATATTAGTCACATGGGTGACGGGAAATCTTGCAATCTGGTTACTACGAGTCCAGCTTCAATCAAAATCACCAGACGCACTTACTTGATTCCTGGAAGCTCACGTACGCTATTAGTAATCGCAGAAGCATCACTTGCAATCTTCTCAATAGCTTCAAGAGGTCCCCAAAACTGTTTGTTACCAGCAAAGAACAACTTGGGACCTACATCAAGAAATAGGCTACAATATAAGAATCATCGGAGGTAGATTTAAAATGTGCAACATACTTTTCAATCCATGCTTCAACACAGCCTCCATGATAACAAAAAATTGTTCAAGAGGGGTGTGGTCGCTGTCGAGGGTGTGTCCTGCACTCAATGAAGACTCTATCAAACCTTTGATGCTCAGCTTGGCCATACCTAGAATGAGTCATTAACAACATTAAGAACTTGGTAGGTGAGGGAATCAGAGGATCAACTTCTTGTGATGGTGATGATAGTTTTGTACCATAGGGCAAAACTTGTAGTCGACACAGCAAGTCCCCCACAAGGACACATTTTACGGACTGGTACTCGACAACGGCATGGAGGTTAGAGGTGCTTCCAAAATTACTCGACAACCCATTACCTAGCAAGTTTTTCCTTTCAATCCTGAGGTGTTCTATATTGCTTGTGTTTCCCGGAGACGGTGTGAGATCTCCTATCTGTTGCTGTTGTTCATCTGAAAAAGACAGACAGCTATCAGAGCGACATTAAACAGAATCTGTAACATTTGAAAGCAGAGCCCCCAACTAGCCCGAAACTGAATGCCAAGCAGAGGAGGAATAGATACAAATTTCAAAGTCATTGGTTTGAATCGATCTGGAATCAAATCCGGGCCCTCGTAAGTCTTCATTACAGGGAAGACAGTCACTTGGCTGACTGTGGAAGGATAAATGGATACATTTGATAAAGACGTGCCTTGCTGAACAATATCCAACTCATCCTTCCAAGATGTATCTTTGCCACTCATCCACTCGCCATCACCAGTAACACGAAAATTGCTCCAGTACAAATTTTCCAATGTCTTCAAAGTCTCATCATCATAGCCATCGTATTGTCGATAATTAGCTTCATAAAAATCATGCAGTAAGTTTGACACTGGAGTATTAGCAAGGGTGGTCGTTTCATTAAAACCACAAGTATCATCCCAGTATAGCGGTGAGGTAACTGTGCCTGGTGGTGGTGAAGAAGGAGACGGTGGAGCGTAAAATGTCGGGAGAATCTGCGGAGAATGAGGAACGAAATCATAGTTGGTTCGTCTCACAGATTCCACGGTTGGGTTCACGTAACTCGCTGACCAATCAGATGATAGTCCATATCGTTTTGGGTACAGATCAACGTTGATTTCGGTATTTGATGTTTCATAATCTTCTCCAATCATGTAATATTCACGTTTCGGCCCACAGCTGAGAATGATCATATCTTGTCGATTATTGTGGAATTTATCAGCAGGTCCATCAAAACAACGTAAATTTTCCAAAGATGTCGGACACAAATTTTCCGATTCTGAACTTTCTGATTCATCAGATGAAATATTTTGAGAATGACGTGACCGAAACCGTTTGATATATTTTTCAAAGAAGTATCCACCACTGCTACGAGATTTTTTTGCACTTTTACGGTGACTCTTAGACACATTGCTACGCAACGGAACATCCACAGGCATGCTGTTACAGCGCGACTGAGTTGAAAGACTCCGAAGACCTTGCATTGACATATCGTGTTGATAACTTGGACTTTTTAAATCGTTTTCAAACATCCCGCACAACGACATGCAGGACCGTTCAGGAACTAAACCAATCGCTCCATTCTCACTGATTGAAGTTGGCATAAAATCTTTCACTCGATCTTCTTGTATTGTCCACGAAGCGTGACGTTGACGATTTTGATATCTGTACCCACGCAAGCTTGCCTTCTGTCCTTCACTGCTTCCTTGGGGGATGTTATAAGGAGTAGGGGACAGGTTTTGTAAGTTACGACGTCTCTTCGCAGGCATCTTCTATGACTGGATTTGTTTCCACACACTCAAAGCAACTTCCATCACGGTTAATGACAAAATAATACTTTTAATGCTACATGATATAGGAAGATTTCAAGCATTTTTTCAAACAGGCATATTGCTTAGTGTCACATAACGCAAAGTCAGTCAGAGCATAGAGTACCGGGGGGTGTCATTGAGGTAATTCTGTCTGTAGAGCTAAACTACAGCACGGGGTATTGTTAGACTGTTCCCACAACCTTTGACTACTTCATTGAGCATTTACAAATTATGAGGTGGCCACATTGAACTCAAGAGTCACCACAAAAGATTTTGCAGCTATACCAGAAGCCCGTCCGGATGCAAACTTACAGAAACAGCTTTCAAATAACAAATTATCCTGCATAAACCACCTGTACTGACTTCAGAAAACTCTTTGATCCAAAAAAGGCTCTTTCTAGGCCTACTACACCTACAAGAACCACAGCCATCTTAAGTTCTAATATCAGGGAATGTTTTTTGTGCATAGATGCAAACCTCCATAACCCTTATCTGAGTCAAGCCGATTGCTTGTTTTACTCGGAGGGAAAAATCTTTAATTATTCATGGATATTTGTGCTTAACCTTACAGCTACAAGCCAAGAAATATCTCTTCAGATATTCATTCAGGTACAAGACATGGGTTAGTATTGCTGTGGGGATCGATAAGTCTACAGGGACGCGAAAACTGAAGGAAACGTGCATTATTGATGAATCTGTGCCAACCGCCATGAGTTTATCAGGAAAAAATGACCGCGTCGCTGCCACCTAGTGATGTTTACAACGGGAAACCAACACATTCTCCATGGCGAGTCACGTAGGTGGCTCATGGTCAGATGGTGCCATGCTACGTTTCAATGCTTTACTTTAAACATCCAGACCTACCGTACTGATTGAGCTAGTTAAAAGAAGTTAAGTTACCTGCGGGAGAATCTTTCCTTTTTCCAATATTCTTCAAAGACATAAACGGAGTTGAAAATATTGATGGAATGTTTATAGAGCTGCCAGTCGACTCTTTCTTCTCTGGCTTCGTGAAACTGCGAAACCGTTGGAATGGAGACGGCTTATCTTCTAAAAAGGATAAGGAGTCGTTGAAATAAGTCCCCATCTTCCTCCTTCGGCGCTCCATTTGGGTGGCTACAGCGACTTCAAGCCTTGAACTACATATTTTATGACAGGGCTGTGGTTTCTAGACCGTTTCTCTTTAATATCGCGTCCCTACCCATTTACCCAGGCTTGAAACGGGCCATTACTGAGGGATTACATTTTTGCACTGGTGGCAATGCATAGAAAGTGTTTGGCATGACAAAATCTGGATGACATACCGGTACCAGAATTTCCTTCGCTGACGACCATTTGTTCTCTATCCGTTTTCTCTGTATGATCTCCATCTGAAACTGGACTAGTAGCTTGTTCTTCAATTACTTCATATGTTTCCGTGGGGACCTGTGAGTTCTCAGCGGTAGCTATATCCATGTCATCAAGTACACAAGGATCTGAATAGAATGGGCAAGTAGTAAGCTTAGCAAATCAAAATGCATAAAAAGAGACGGGTAGTTTGACTCATTGTTCCATGTATCTCTACTTAACATTTGCTGCCATCGGACATTTTATCTGATATTTTTCGATATTTAAATTACATGCCATGTGGGTCTGTGTCTCAATTTTCTCAATATCGTTTATACCTTCATGATTTGTTGAGTTTATTTCTGACTTGGTAATATCAGCAACATTGCTTTCTGTAGTATCTGTCAGTTCTGTTGTTCCAACATTATTTTCGAGAGCTGAAAAATTCAGAATTTTAGAAGTCACCACGGATGTGCGTCAAAAATATGACGAAGAAGGTATTGCCTTTTGATTGATATTTCAAGAACGACAGACTGTGACTCAAGGTTATATTTGTATTTGAAAGTTGATGAATGCAGTGATAACTCCAAGTCCACCCACCAACTGATTTAGTGATTTCATCATCACCTGGATTTGTACTTCTGGATTGAGCGAGTTGTTATGACAGTAGAAGCCTAAAACTCAAGATTGCGCTGCATTTGCAGAAGTAGTCGACAATGCAAGAGCAAAGTCTAGTTTAATGAAAAAGTGATGAATACCACAATATTACGATATGATTCAATGTGGTTGGTTGGCAAAACCATAGAAGCAAACAGGACAGAATATGGCCAGCAATAGTGTCAATTGGCAGGGGCTGTCATTGGTGCAAAATGGCCCATTTCCACATCTCATGGAGAACAGAAAAAACATGCAACTTACATCCATCTGATGAAGGAACTTTTGCATCTGGATCTTCAATATTTGTCGG
Source organism: Botrylloides violaceus (assembly GCA_030412335.1). Lineage (NCBI taxonomy): Eukaryota > Metazoa > Chordata > Ascidiacea > Stolidobranchia > Styelidae > Botrylloides > Botrylloides violaceus. Next base: position 56,216 of record JASFYC010000762.1, read on the forward strand.
TGATATTTCATTTGGTTCATTGGTCTTGTCTTCACTTGTGAGCTCAGTTTCAGATTTTTCCATCTTCTCTTGATTGCTGCTGTTTATCTCTGTGAGTTGGGAATAACCTTCCCCTGCTAACATTTCTGCTTCCTTCTCAACCTCCAAAATGTCTTTGTTAGTAATTTCGATGTATTCAGCGTCAGCCATAGCAGTCACGTTAAAGTAAAACTAATGCTATAGCAAAATTATTAATTGTAAAAATAACAAAGGTCTGCATGATGGTATATGTAAAAAATAGAGTATACCTACGATAGGCCTAGCCTTTGTTGCAATGCAGTTTTCTAGTAAGGTTAGGCCTGTGAAGATAACTTGAATTCTCACGTAACTTCCATGGTTTACCTTGCGGCTTGCGCCACCCGTACAACGGGCTAGGCTGCAAATGACATTTTTCCGCGAGAAACGTCGCGGAAACCAGCATTACGCCTGTAGCGTGTTTTTAATCATATATCTTTACATCTGTCTATCCAGTCATTTTAAGTGTGCTAAAATAGTAGTTGCAGAATGCAGATACTTGCATAAGGTACCGAAAGACAAGCGACAAGAAACTAAGAAATGTATGTGCGCGATTCCCCTACGTTTGCAGAATGTAGGGCAACCACTATCCCGCGCGAAGGCATCCGCCGCGCACGTATCGTCGCGGGAAGGACATAATCATAGAAAGTATGATATTACATATCCCGACGAGCTCTCGCTGGCCGTTTTATTACGTGAAATCGCGTTTTCAAAATGTACGAACCACTCTCCGTCATTTTCCTTCATACAACGCGACCAGCCGGTACCTGTAGCCTACCCTATACTCGTATATTCACACTTTTCCATCCATCTTCACTGTCGCGATAAAAACAAGCAAATTTCGGGATGATTTGTTCGCAACTAGAAGATTTCATGAAAACAGGCTGGATTTTTTCCACATATAAAATGCCAGCACTGCAATTGAGATTGCGAAAAGCCTCTTCATTTTTGCTCGCTGATCACAATCTTTTAGATTATCCAGTGTAGCAAGACCAATAGGTCGAATCAATTCCGGGCACGTGTCCCGCTCAAAGTCATCAGCTTGACTTTTTAAGTCATCCAGTGATTTAGCAAGATTCACTAAGCTCCTCGTTAGGCCATCAATCTAAAGCAGGAGAACGCAATTAAATGTATCTATGGCAGTTTTTGGTCAAACAAGAAAAATATAGAATGACTGAATCAGTTTGAAACAGGAACTGATGAGCTACGTACCTTCTCATGATACGACTGCAGAGGAGCCTTTTCATATGTCTCGTTCGCATCAGGGTATAAAGTATCTGGATACATTCCAACATGATACTTAACATACCTAAATACAAGGCGATTAGCAGGTCAACTATTGCTTAAGCCAACAGAGTCTACCTCATGCAGCTTGCAATGTATTCAATCTGTTCCGAGGAGCCGTTCATCAACCGGAACATTGTTTCTGTGGTGAGAGGAGTTTTGGTGTAATCTGGAAGTAGAGACGTTGATGTATGTTTCTCGTGACACTCTTGAATCTAAATATGTAGATGTTGGTTAGGCGGATTGGTTTCAAGCCGAAAAATATTTTGTATTATTTTATTACAACCACAAATAAATGCACAGACAGACACATGTACAAACGGACTGTAGAACTGACGTAAAACTTACAGCAGCAAATATTCTTCTTCTGGTTCCATAGGCTTTGATGCCAATTTTTTCCAACTCGTCCATTGATAAACACAGAAGTTCTTCAAATTTGATATCTTGTTTCTATAGACATAAGAATATTATTATTCTGTTAATAAAAGCTTCCTTTATTCTCCACATAGCCTATCACATCTACATGATTGGCGAGTGATTCACAGGACACGGTGCCTCAAAAAAGCAAAATCTTTAAACTTACTTCAAATAACGGGATGAGATGAGTCAGCTCCAATCCAGCAAGAAAGAGTTCGAGATGCCCATACCTACAAAAATTATTATTCAAAATTTTAATATCAATGCTGTATGAGGTTAGCGACTCAAAACTTTAGGAGTAAGGAATGATTCGAGTAGAATTAAGTAGACAATAGGTATATACATGGTGTGTATATCAAAGATTCATTAACTTACGTTAAATAGCTTTCAACTTTGTTTATATCCCGCTTTATGACAGTCGGTAAGATGCATTCTTCATCTTCAGAGTCAAGTAGAGCGTCCCCTTCTGCAGCCGATTTGGTTGACATACCACAATTGAAATTTGTGGTTTCAAGTCTCATCTCTACATTGGTGTCTGCTTGTTCTTCAACATTGGCGTCCTTACCGGGAAGATACATGTCTCCAATATGTCCACCATTATATGTTTGATTTTTGTTACAACTCTCCATAATTCCTGGATTTGGTTCATTGGTATCCACTGTAGTTGACGATTTCTGTACATCAGTTGACACTATTGCGGTAGTGGTTTGTGCGGATGATCTGATAACACTTGCTGAGGTCATGTTCTGATCACATAGGCCTATTGTTTGACATGGTTCCATATCAAGAGCTCGATTTGAAGTTTGTAAAAATTCGAAAACATGATTTGACCATAATTTTGAACTCATGAATTTTTTTGGATCAATTTTGATCTTCAGCATATTAATGATGACTTTCAAGCTTTCGATGTTGCCGAAAATTGCACACCAATCAATACAGTTCCAATCTCTATCGTCTCTAGTGTAGATTCTTTTATGTGGATTGCCATCAGTTTCAAGAAGATATTTTACGATCGTTGCCAAATTTTTTCGACATGCATACATTAACGGCGTCCTGCCATTAAAATCTTTTGCGTCTACATTTGCTCCAAACGATACCAGTTCAGATACAGTTGTTAAAACAGACTGTGAATTAGGATCGATTCCTGACTTACAAGCAGCGTGCAGTGCAGTGTCTCCAGTGTCGTTAACCGCGTTAATGTTAGCAGATTGCTTGATTAGCAATTGTACAATTGAATGATGACAAAAATACGCAGCGTGTACGATCAGAGGCCAGCCTGAATTCAGCAGATCATCCGGACCATTCACTTTTTCAAGCAATCGCTCGACTGCAGCAACATTTCCAGTTGAAATTGCAGTTTGCATGTCATGAAGAACCATCGGGTTGCGTTGTTCTACAGCTGCTGCAGCGTCGGGACATTTTAATGCCTCTTCCTTTGACACCTCAGTTACCGTTTTTTCTCCACTTTCCTTCAAGCTACTTCTGGTTCTGGTTGTTGATTGGCTACAGAGCTCTGCAAATAAATCATCCTCGTCTGTTGAATCGAAATCGCTCTCTCCGGCAGGCCGCGCGTAACTCATTTCTACACGATAATCGTTCCTGTAACCGTAAAGAATATAATAATATGAATACGGTGCAACGATGCTGCACACAAACTTGAGACTGAGCATTGCAAGCTGCTAAGACCTTTCCTAACTTTTGTTTATAAAATCGCCAAACACACGTGCGATCGTGAAGGTATAGCGCCGTCTACCGGCTATAAATTTCTTTACGCCAGTAGTGCCTCTGCCGAGGCGCAGGTGATATGAGTCGTTGAGCCATCCCCCCTGTCCAGATATTGGCGCGAGCCTGGCCGATATTCGTTTCCGTATTTTCGCGATAATCGGTAACGGCTGTAAACCAAGTAAAGAGACCGATATTATTCTCAATAATGCGGATAAATCTGCCAGTATCAGTTGACCTCAAAAGGCAAAACATCTCCAGAGTCCTATTTCATATCCCTGACCAATTCCCTCAAACGGCCTAGCGCGGCTTACTTGACGCCAACACACACTACTGACTATCCTCCAGTTTACACTGTGTCCAGCTACAAAGCTATTTTCAACTATAACCACCACTAATGCCTCCTGACGTCATGAATGCCATTGGAATTTGCAAACATATATTTTAAAATCAATCATTTCGGTATAGTTTTGTCATCATTTGGGTCCTAGCATGTTTTCAGGGAGTACCCACTGATCGAACTGCTCTTCAGTGAGAAACTCAAGTTCAATGGCAGCACCTTTTAGCGTTGACCCGTTCGCATGAGCATGCTTTGCAATTTTTGCAGCTTTATCATAACCGATGTGTGGATTCAGTGCAGTTACCAACATTAACGATTCATGTAAAAGGTCAGCCACCCTTTTTTTATTGACTTTAATCCCTACTGCACAGTTCTCCGAAAATGAGACACAAGCATCACCAATTAAACGAGACGACCTCAAGACGTTCGACACCATCAATGGCTTGAATACATTGAGTTCAAAATGGCCATTGCTTCCACCTATTGAAGTTGCGACGTGGTTTCCCATAACTTGAGCGCAAACCATAGTCAACGCTTCACATTGAGTCGGATTCACTTTACCAGGCATGATACTGCTTCCAGGTTCGTTTTCTGGAAGGATTAATTCACCAAGGCCACATCGAGGTCCAGATCCCAAAAATCTGATATCATTTGCTATCTTCATAAGGGAACATGCGATTGTATTCAACTGCCCGCTGACCTCTACAAGAGCATCATGTGCCGCTAACGACTCAAATTTGTTGGGCGATGTAACAAAGGGAAGACCAGTTATTTCGGCGACCTTTTCTGCTACTTTTTCAGCGAATCCAATTCTTGTATTGAGGCCTGTCCCGACGGCTGTCCCACCAGCTGCTAATTCATACACCCTTGGAAGACATCCTGATATACGTTTAATTCCGTTTTCCAATTGTTTGACATATCCAGAAAATTCCTGCCCAACTGTCAGCGGGGTAGCATCTTGTGTATGAGTTCTTCCAATTTTTATGATATCGTTAAATTCTGTCGCTTTTGCATGTAATGTATCGTGAAGTTGTTTCACTCCAGGTATAAGAACTTCGTTCAATGACTTTGCTACCGCGATATGCATTGCAGTGGGGTAAGTATCGTTTGAACTTTGACTTTTATTGACGTGATCATTTGGGTGGACAGGATTTTTGCTTCCTAATTCGCCACCTAGCATTTCAATAGCTCGATTTGCAATAACTTCGTTGACATTCATATTGGACTGTGTTCCACTACCAGTTTGCCATATCACCAATGGAAAATGATCGTCCAATTTTCCTTCAATTACTTCGTTGGCTGACTTTACAATAGTTTCACTGATCTTTTTATCAAGCCCAAATTCTTCGTTTACTTCAGCAGCTGCTCGTTTTAGTACACCGAACGCTCTTATGACTTCAATCGGCATTTTTTCACTAGGCCCACCGATTTTGAAATTCATTAGCGATCGTGCCGTGTTTGCTCCGTAGTACTTTTCATTAGGTACTTGCAACTGACCGAAGCTGTCACTTTCAAATCGAAATCCTGTTGCAGCCATTCGTACGAATTTATACTGGGAATTATTCAGTTGAAACAGTGTTGTTTTATCTTTGTAGCAATTTCTTGATGCTCTGCATACAATATACTGAAGTTTTTGTCGCAAAACGCCTGACATTCTACTCGCAAAGTCCAAAAAATAGATATCAAAATTAGATCAGAGTAGAGAATTTAGCACCCTGTCAGAGGGATTATATGGTTTAAAGTGGGTTTGTCTATATACCGTATACCAAAAAATTATTTAAATTTGCAGAATTGGCCAGTTTTTTGCCTCATTAAGGAAGTTAATACCAACACAAGCATCGGGAGGCAACAGTCGCCCCAACATAAGGATATCCTTGGGAGAAGTCGGCGATCCGTGAAGTGTTGTGCTTTTGCTGACACCTACCGGCCTACATCGCATATAGACACTGACCGACTGAGGGCTTGGTAAGTAAACTTCTTGTTCACCCACACGAACTTGAGACGGCGGGGTGAGGGTAGGGGGTAATAGAGCAGACATTTCACATCGTTATCTAGATATAGATCAATTTGGTATTTTATTAAACCACCACTTACTACGCTTTCTGGAGTAGCCGCGCGTATGCAAAATAGACACCACAATATTAACGTTTAACCTCAGTTTACATGAAAATAACTTCACAATTTCATTAAATAATTTATTTCACAGTGCGATAAAGCAACTACATGAGCCACATCATACCGACAAGGACGACGATTTTAGAGCAGAGTAAAAATCGGCCGGTCTCATCATGGGCGCAATTTAACGTAATTCGCTACTCATTTTAAGCGATATCAACCGAGCTAATTCTGAACAGTACATGGAGTGCACAATATGCATAGCTACCGATTTCCGCGGCGAACAGACTTGATTCTCCAACTGTATTTTCCTTCAAGTCGTCTGAATCAATCATATTTTCGGCAATTCGGCGACGATAATTTATCGCAGAGACTCGCCGTATCAACGTGCGTCGAGATATTGCTACAATTAAAATTTGAAGGTCGGCTACAATGTACATTGCTATATATAGGCAATATTGCGTGCGGGGTTCTACAACTTGTAGTACAGGAACTACAACCTCATCGGCCTCGGACAGTAATTTGAGTAATAGGCCTACGCGGAAACATTGTTTATTGACAACCAAACGCAAAAATAGAAAACGGAACATGCAAGGACAAGAGCGACATAGTTTGGTAAAGACAACTCCTATCGTTACTATGCTGCAAACTAGTTACCGCTCAAATCGCGCAATCGAAATTTTTGCATCATCAACAAGAACTCACACCGCTGTAAATGCGTTTCAGACGTTTCAATCTTAAAATCTGCCATGAAACACGTACAGAGGCGAACCGACATTGATCCGACAACGAACAAATATTTTAGGAGATTAGACGTCTTCTAGGTGGTAAGTCCAAATTGGAACCCCAAATCTGCATTCACCTTCAAGACGGTGGATTGTGAAGTGAGCAAAAACGATCCCGATTGCCTAGCGGCGAGGTACCGCGTTTTCATTCGGACCCGCATTAGGGTCAATACAACTCGATTTAATCAGAGGTCAGAGTAGTCCAACAAGTCCACATAATTGAATTTTAGAGTGTGAGTAGCAAAGCAGGTCTTTTCAACAGACCTACAGTAATAAAAATATCAACCCAACCGAAAGGATACTGCATTAAACAAAAGATTTGCGAGACACGTCAATAATAATAATAAAAAAATCAAAACGCAGCCATAACAGAAATAGAAACTACATTAGAACAGATAAGATTTCCTCTAGAAAGAGAAAAATGCACACTTCCAAACAGTAAAGTATTATAAGAAGTCCAAGACATTTACAAAAGTACAATACAGTAGTGTAGTTGGTAATTTTCAATACCCCTAATTATGGCAATGCATTATTAAGAGAGAACACAGATTGTCACCACAGCTCTGTTTAACATACCGGTAAATTTGAATTCTCAGATGCTTATCTCAAGTTTCATTCCAGTTTCTGCTACGGGCGGACCTATTTATCAAGTTGGACGTTTAAATTTTTGTGATAATCAATATTGGATGTCGATCAAGTAAAGATGTGGATATTGATATTGCTGATTTTCAATTAAATGGCCTTCAGTTAAATGGCGAAGAAGTCGATTATCGCAACGGCCATATTAAAAAACTCAATATTGGTCTCAAGTTTCAGAGCTCGGTCAAATTTTCAGACATTTTTTAGTCTTACCACAAAGTTCAGAGTCAGAAAAATTGCCAAACAGTCGCACAATTTCCTACCAGTTCATGAGAATGCCTTACTAATAGACATTGCACGACATAGGCCTATACACGTTGAATACCAGTATGTTGAAGGATTCACACCTTCAAGACAGTCCTATCTCACTTCATCAAATTACAAAGCTCTAATAAACGAATAGAAGACTATTGATTAGTATCACTAGAGAGAGAGATTCCTACAGTGATATGTTGACAGCACTTTTCTCCATTTAAATTAAAGGCTACTGAAGACAGCCTTGGTACAGTACAGCTCCATTTCGGTCGATAGCACACAAGTCACAAATCTAATTTCTCAGCTAATAGGATACGGTATTGGCACTGTACCGTTTCAATTTCAAAATATTAATCCCAACTGTCATGTTCCATAAAGTACCGGTAGTCATTTTCAAACTATATAGAAAGCTTGCGGAAAATATATAATCGACACCTTGGGGCCACTCTAATTGAAAGTTATAATTAGACACAGCCGCAGTTACCACATCCTATCCATTGTCAAGGAAATATCAAGTACTTTAGCCAAGTGATCTAAGAGGATAGGCCGAATAGGTTTGAGTAATTACACAACTGATCCGAAAATAATGACAAATTCATTCCATAAGAATGGCCATATCAATGAATATGCCAATTTCAAGTAGCAACTGTGGAGATTTGGTTTTTATACACCGAGTTACCGTACATATTGCGTAAATTGAATATAGGAACATTATATAACAGGAATACATTTGCGATTGCACTACGTGCTTGTCGAAGCTCCTTCATGAAGGTTTTCTGTAGAAACGTAGGCAGGAGGAGGTGTACTCGGTTCACATTGCTTATATCGATGATCATCGCAAACAGATCTCATAATCATTGGCGTCAACGCAGGTGGTGGAACACCAGGTGGCGGACCAGGGTAACCGACAGGAACTAATCGTTGACCGTCAACGAGCCTGTATCGAACTATTGGAGGTCGACCAGTTGATAAATGCATTGATCGATAATCTAAATGCGACCGCAGACAACATATCGTCGCACAGCAAAACGCAGCGTGTACGATATTTAAAATAAACCCGGCAGACGCAATAATGCTTAAAAACACGTAAATAGGCAATAAAGTATGAAAAGGTGACAGAGAAGCGAACATTGACATCATAAACATTACAGCCATGAAACCACTTGATAACATACTAGCAAGCATATTTGCTCGTATTATATTTAATGATGATTGCTTAGACACCTTCAATCCTAATATTCCTGACACAATCATGACGATGCCGCACCAAAGTCCTGAAGTTGCATAAAGAATCGAATCTGTCCGATTTGTTGATTGCGATGAACGGGTCAATTCCGATGACTCCATAGATCCTAATCCGGTTGATACCATTACCGCCCCGACGATGCATGTACCGAAAGCTGCGATCCCGAGTAATATTTCGATAAAACCGAACCAATAAAGGGTGCGTTTATATTTTCTTCGTTCTGTTTTGATTTGCGGTCGATGAACCACGTCAATCACGACGCCAGTCTCTGGTAAATTTCCAGGAGTATACGTAGCCATTTTAAAAAATCTTAACTCTCAAATGAGCTTAAAATAGAATCTGGAAACATAAAACATTGCTAAACAACATAGGCCTATTTATACTGGTACCCGCAAATCTGCTTTATTCCCTAGCAATAATCACTTGCCACGGCTTCCAAAGGAGCAGCTAGCAGTGATTTTCAAGTTATTTCTGGCTCTTGCTAAATTTCCATCTTGCAACTCAGCTTGTGATTTATGACTCCGGTGAGACCTCCACCTACTTTTCGACTGGATGAAAGTATTTCGCACAACAAGACACAAAGGCTCAATGTAAGTAAAATATCAATACAAACACAAAGACCTTTAGCAGACATATTTCTGATTAAGTAATATTCAGCATACAGTATCACATCCTTTTGCCTTATCGTGCATAAATACACTTACACTGATCAAATCTTGGAGCTTGCATTGCAAAGTTGCACTCAATCAACAGTTCGTTAAGTTCTGCCACTGAAACCTTGTGACTCGGATACAATAAACTAGGCTACATGTGATTTCCGACGTGACACCACTTTTATACAAGCTATCACTATTGGATTGTCGACCATCGGGTCACCGGCTTTCGACTATGTGAACCATATGTTATAAGCAAAGTTCACTCTTGCTCGAACAAAAACATAAAGTCCGTATATTACAACAATACAAGAAAGTTTTGCCATTTTTAAGGTAATATCGGTTTTGGTGTTGGTCCAATCACAGGAATGTGTTTAATGAGCCACCTACCATCATTATAGATCAGATAAGACGCTTAGTATTTCCTACGGCCATACTTCCGTTAAAGAAAACCTGAAATATTTCTGTCAGCTGTAATTTAATAGCAAAAAGCTCGTGTGGTTGTTAATTAGGGTATTCTACAATATGAAATTTATAGCATTGTCGCATTTTTATTTCTGAATAACCTGAGGGGCATTAAATTTGTGTTGGCAACGGAGGCGCCAATCTATCTGTTTTCTCTGACAAATGCGATATCACTGTATCACTTTGGCTTAGCCATTCCTCTCAATATTCGGAAAGTATCAATACAGGATTTCATTCCGTCAAAGATAGTTATAAAATATTCAAATAAAAACAGAAACCAACCAGAAAATTAAATCTATAGAGTCTAATTTAGTGTAAATCTAAGATTAATACGATTTAGAATACGGAACCCAAAATGTCTAGACTAGATAACATATGAGCTAACCTAGGTAGACCATTATCTGCTAATCTCTAAAATTCAATCTTGTGTAGACACACAGGCACTGTAACATATAGATGGAATAATAGATAAAATACATATATATATATAATTATATCGAATCCTAATATAATACCAGTATCATGAAAATTTTAAGAATATAGTGGAGTCGATGTTCCACAATCAATTAATATCGCCATTAAGAAGATTCATCCCAGATTTGACTTCTACCCATAGTTTATTGAGAATCATATTCAAAAGCTTTAAGATCTCAGATCCTGGATGTTAAATCTGTGGTGAATCTTACTCTTTCATGAAAATTAGATAAATGCCGATACATCAGCTTACAATCAATGCCTCTACCACTAAAGAGTGAATACGTGATAGTTGGTGTGTATGCGCATATATATAGGCCTATTATGTCCCTTTGTAAACTTTGAAACAAAATTTCCCAACAATTGTGACTGAAATATGAACTATGACACAGACTTCCTCTTCCTCTGAATCTAAGAACAATCTCTGATGCCATAGCAATATTTAACAAGAGCTGAGCCACGGGGTTTTTCAGTGACGCTAGTACTCTATAAGTAATTCTTTTCAAACCATAAAAATTATAAGCACAGCATATATATTATTATAGAAGCATTCTATAGGAAATCTGTCAAGGTATACAAAACCCTTGCTAACCAAAATATCAATGAGTAGAGGTTTCCCAGATAGAGTTACCACCATTTCGAGTGAAATAGAGGAAATTGGGAAACCATTTCTGCTTCAGGAAGCAAGCTACAATGCTTGGGTGAAAGACTAAAATGACTCAAAAGCCCAAACAGATGTAGTGGATCATATTACACCTTACATATAATTTTGACTCAATGCCCTTTAACATTCAATTGCCCGTACAATTTTTCAACTCGAAAAACCCTGAAAAGCATGGAATTTGTTTGAATAAATTTACAAACACGCCACAGTCCAAGAATGGTTAGAACCAAGCCATGAAATTTCCCTGACATCCTTAAAAGTTCGCCAATGCCCCATACCTAAATAATAAAAGAATACTGTTCCAATTTCTACGTGATGATGCTTTTATGGCACGGGTATTTGATTTCATTATGCCATAAAATTACTATCGTGGGTAACTTTCCTCGAACCTCACAGAAAATCATCAAAGTTCCCAGGCCAGAAGCTTTCAACAACACAGTCACAAAACTAGTTGGCCAACTAAACTACAATATATACATTTTAACTGCCGGTACCGGTATATTCTAAATTTCATTATACATTCATAAGATCAAAGCGAGGAAACAGCACGAAAAACATAATATGAATTCTAGAGAACATAATAACTTATCACATATCTGTTGCAGACAAGATCTATATCGTGACATATTCTCTATTTCCGCAAAATATTGCTCCAGGACATTTGATCAGACCGATCATGTTACCTTAAAAAAACCCGTATCACAATTTGAAAGCTCACAAGTCAACTAACTTCATATAATTCTCTTAGACTGTATTTGAGTTCACAAAATTTTTTCAACTACCGGTACTGGTACGGTACTTAGAATTAATTGATGTGATTGAGAATATCTCGTTAAGGCCAAACCATTCTGTTCTGTTCCGTTACTGTATCCATCTATCAATTTGTCGGGGTTTGTTAATAAAGTAGCAGTAAAATAGTCAGTCATAGACTGCAAATTAGCTCGGTAACGGTCCTATACCATCAGTACAGGAACAAGAAACATTGCAATGGCATGGCCAAAAGTTGAAAACATTGCACCCTGCCTACCTTTCCTGAAAATAATAAATACTAAGGCCGATGGTGGACAATCAATCTATCACCAAAAAATGGTTGACATTTTGTAAAGGACGCTTACACACAAGATCTGCAAGCCTACTGTTTCCACTCTTAAGGTCTGATTTATGACGTTACACTTGACACAAGCCATGTGGTTGCTGACTCTGTAAGTTTCGTAAGTTGTTTGTGCGAATTTTTGTTGGTCATGCTGACCGAGGTGATGACGCCATGTCTGTTGCTCAATATTCTGCGACACGGTAAATTTGAATGCATCATTTTTATGAAATGTTTTTGTTTGTTTTTAGATAAGAATTAAAGTTATATAGCCTTAGAAATATACCATGAGCCACCCATGGGTCACTAATATACGTCTAACAGCGACTTTACGTGGTCATTTGATCAGCAAAATCATTGACTAAGTTCAAATTCAAAACATCATTCCAGATTGAGAATATTTTATCTACTACAAATACACGTACGGTTGTTTCATAGCCAAAGTTTGAACGTACAATAAACATTGTGCAACAAATGAAGAAAAAGTGTGCCTAACAAACTATAATAGTGGAGTGACTATCACAACATCCATTTGCATAGCGGTTATCAAGAAATCCGTGGGGTTACACACACGCCTTACCAGTCGATGAGCTAGTGATTCTTTCAGATTCAGTCAATATTGTGTCCACAACGGGCCAATGGCAAAATCCACACTATACAGTTGCTGACTAATTTAATTTTACTACAGAACATTCTTATCTATCATCAAAACAGATCAGTCTCAACTTAAACTTTTGTTAGCATACAAGATAAGTAAGCTTTCAAAAGCATTTCATCTAAAAATAACTCACTCCTAGCCCTTCTGTACAGCCAGTAAAGGTAAATAAAGAAGTTCGGTTTACAACCCTCAAGTCAAAAGTTTACAGGCCTTTCTCAGAATTTATATTATATATATATATGAAGGCATCGTTCGTCATTCTAAAATCTGACCAATGTTAATAGGAGCCTTCCCGCCTAAATTAATCGTAAAGTGACTGCTTAAAGCGCAACGCTGACAACCAGAAAGAGGACAGACCCCAAATCCGTCCGGACTCGTCGACAGCCGGTGGCCAACTGTGATTGACAGGACTCCAGAAAAGTCACATGAACTCTAGCGCCACTTCGCAATCATTACGTATACACAACAATTGCCAACAGGTGGCGCTCACAATATTTGCAGTAAATTTGAAGGAATATCTATATTTATTGCATTTTTCAATTATCTACGATACGTATAGCTACGAAATGTGTACCAAAGACTAGCCATAGGTAACACAATAACCCTACTTATGTAATATGCTCAATTCATTGGGTATTCCGTTGAAGATGTTTCGGTAACCGTGCTTCGACTTCGAAATTGCTAGCGAGTCGGAAAATGGGTATTCAGCGTCCGAACCTGTTTCGTGGGTACGTCCAAGCCCGTCTCTTAGGGCTGGCTATATCTGCCGGGGTCTTTTTTGTGCGACTATCGCTAGATCTGTAGATTTTCTGGTCTAATACAGCGGCTATATATCATCTCTGTTGAACTACTGCTCCATGAAAGTTGAAGTCAGGTCCTAATGCATGTTGGATCGATATGTGACGACGGCTATACAGAAAAATTATTGGTAAAATATCCCTTGTTATTGTAGCTTGTACCTTCCAACTAATGGAAAATCATGCGGCAGCTGTGATGACAATGAATCAATATCAATGCCCTTGAATAATACATGAGAATATAGCGCGACATATGGCTATCCAACGCATATTGATTTTAACCGGAGACTTGAGATAATCATATCAAGAAAAAAACTATTCCATACGCTTATGGTGTTTCTGAGAACATTCAATATCATTACATGACATTAGTCGCGTACTGCGAAGTAGTCAGAGGAATATCTAGTTCAAGTCCAAAGACAAATTGCAGGAATTCAACCCGGTCGTAGGGGCTATGGTCCTGCAGTGGGCAGTGGCGGTGGGTAATTTTGTCATAGGTCATACATGGCCAAATGGCAATGGGTCATAACTGACTTTTCCGATTTGAAAAGCGCGGCTGCAGCGCTTAAAAATCCGAATAGATGATGCCAAATGTGCCTTCATATCTGAACAAGCCAACGACTTAGCTCCGCGATCGCTGGACCACCTTTGTGGCATAATAGCACATTTTCGAAATGTAAGGTCTCCATGGCTTTCTTTTCTTCGGATAGGTGAGGTGATAAGTGATAGGTCTGTTGGTGAGGTGAGGTTATGAACTTACTATAGCGAGCACAAGAATCTCTGACAATTGATCACGGATATGGGAAGTACTCTGCTTGCACTGTTTCTGTGTTTCCTATAACGGGAGATATTTCGGAAACTACATATCAATATCTTTTACCGTTCGTGATGATGTGAAAAGGCTTATTTTCTACCTTGTAGCATGGACGAGAGTAAGACAGAGTACAGGCACGAAGAGCGTTATATCAGATTACAAAATCAGCTTGAGGATTCACTGCAGCATTGACATAAAATGTTATGAGCTAGTTAAACTATGGTCTTCGTGCCTTGCAGTGGTTTTGCGTCTTGATTCGTTGAAAGACTGCTCGGAATCGGAGCAGAAAAACCGAACGCGTCAAATCAAAGACTTTAAAATTGGTATCTGTTCCTCCTCTGGTGGCCAGTTAGTGTATCGAGCGAGTGCGGAGGGCTGTAGTTGTGATAGTGATCCGGACTTTAATCCGGAAGTATTGATACATGTATTTACAAGCAATGACCGGGCGCATATGACCTTGTGGTTGAAAACACCATAAATTGAAAAACTTGTACCAATAATATCAATTTCTAGTCATGCTCAAATCATCTGATCTCCCAATAATGCAATGCAACACAGGATGTAAGTAATCACCCGTCTTTCCTTTACCTCGCATATATCATCGAGATATTGATCTATCGCGGTTGAAAATGGCAGAAAAATATCTTTTTAAAACCGGCTTGACTGATGTTAGGTTTAATTCGAGACGTTCGGAAAGCGTCGAATGACACGCTGCGATTCTTTTTGTCATAGTTTTTCTTTTATTGCTTTGAAAGATAATGAAGAGTGATTTCAAGTGACGATTTGCAGATGGTAGGCCTAACAATCGACCGGCTAATACGTCACGAGCGATGTTCAGACAAATAAATCAGTCGGGATACAGATGCAATGAATAGTTAGGATTTGAGTGCTCAATTGAAAATATGTCGCTTAACGTATGGCATACTTCTATAGAGGCGCAGTCGACTTATGTCACAGTTAACTGAAACATGAATGCGTAGCATTCGTTAAGCACGTACGAACGTAGTACTCAAGTTTCTTCAAGTGATTAAGTAAGACATTTTCCTCATCGTCCAGTCGTATTAGTCGGCTTGATTGTGTGAAGGATAAATGTCTCAATTTGTTTTGAAAGTTGTGAGCGCGGGTTCGTTACGTGCAGATTGAATTGGCAGTTGCAGCTTTGCTTATACCAGTACGCTACGTATAACTCTATAATAGTTCGATAGAAATTATTCGTAGGGTATTATATTGATATATTACCAATTTGAATATTCATTTCATTAAATTAACCATCATTTTAGTAGGATATTACGTCATCGCTGCTTTATAGTCACTCGTGAGCAGTCACATGAACAATAATCGTATTACAGATTATAACCCCATCGCATACGGCCAACAATGTATCATATGGATGACTGGATTCACACAAATTGAAACATGGCAGAGGCAATATACAAGGAAAGTTCCCACGATACGAATCTATAGCTTGTGTTGCGTGTTGCCAGACACGGAGTAGGCTATACCACCTCTGCCTAAGAAAATGAAAATGAAGTAGAGTCTAATGCAATCGCATAGCAATGGCATAAATGTACCAAAAAGCCGTAGTTAGAACCGAATATGAATTCATTAGGGCATTGTCGTTACGGTTGAATGATTCGACTCCACAAGAATAGAACACCGCCATCGCTTCGTACTCACCAGCGATAATAAATGTCACATATTTTTTACGCTTGGTGGTAAAATTCGAGTACAATATATATAGATAATATTAGGCTAGCATAGAATATAAGTAATTGGGAATAGAGAATTACTGTAATCGAAGAGTGTCGTATGCTAAATTTCTGATGCGTCCCGAGGCCTCACGATATATCTAAGGGTTATGAAAAATTAATGGACCTTTATTGAAAGGTTAGAATAGTAATGCTGATGTAAGTACGCACGCTCGACAGCCGTTTTTGTGATGAATATCGTATGTATTAACAAATTGATTCGAAAGCCACCTGTGTAACAGGAGTGCTACCCTCACCGCAGGCATTGGAAATGGAAGTCACTGTATATTTACAATAAATGGTTAGATTTATATGCAAAGAACCGCCGTCAATATAGGTGGCATATGTTGCCTTGAAATCTTGTTAAAATGGTAGTTTGCGCGAGATTAATCAGGGTCAGCTGAGTAATGGAGAGGATATCTATGTCATATGATAAAGGATAAGGCTCGGAAAGCTTGTGAATATATTTCTGAAAAAAGTGAAGATGGAGTTAAATTTTTGGTGACTCTGTATACTTATGCCTGCATCTATAATACCCTCCCTCGCGCCTGGCGTCTCTCTTGTCATCATGGGCAGATACAGTTCGTTTGCAAACCAGAATATATAGCGGCTTGTATTTTGTTGAAGTATACCCTTGTCATTTGATTTAAACTAGCTTGTTGAGCGCAGACAATTAGCGAGGCTAAAATTTTAACTGTAGTGGCAATTTTACAATGATTTGAGTTGGAATTTTGGCAGTTGGCTTTCAATACAACAGTACGTTATGACATCCGCTTTAGCAAAAGAGACTTTAGACGATCGAGATTTTAACAGCGCAAAACAACAGGAATGTAGCGAATGACCTCAACAATTTTCCCAGTCGTGGTAACTTGTAGGATTTAATATGGAAAGATTACCATTTTTATATAGTATATAGATTGTTTTTATCTGCTGTCTGCGTGGCTGGCTGCACTATTATAAGCGGATTGCCTGTCTCGTCGTCTATAAGACTCTGCTGTATTCAGTATAGTTGCTGCTAGCGAATAAACGGCCGGTTGTCAGTAGAATTGTCACTTACATTCTAAGAATCGTAGGTCGTGTCTTTTGTAGGATTGCCATTCAAATAGGATACACGATGCATTATTGCTGAATATATAGGTTATTGTATCGGAGAGTATAGCAACAGCAAGTACGGCGTGTATATAAGCTCGCATTTCGCTATGGATCTGTAGCGAGGAAGCTACAGATAGCACATCTATTTCCTTGTCAAGAGAAAACTATAGATACACAACGATAGTTAAAGGTATGCAGTTGCAGACAAGGTTTCGACAAGAACAACAAATGTATAGACTATTACAGAAAGTGTTTGAAAATTTTATGGCGTTTTCAAGTACATAGGTCACGTACACCAACCAGGACGAGGCTTACATACAGTATAGTACGCGTACCAGGATCACTATCGCCTCAACTTTGGGCATTTTTGAAGCGTATCAAGGCTTGGCGGGCTGGTCATTTTAACGCATTGTCAACTATAGTTGAGGGCCGTGTTGTTGTTTTGAATTTATGGCGTTTTCAACTACTAAACGGTCATGTACACCCGGTCAATGCTTACTGAGACATCAGGGGTCTCAATATTTAGCTTCAGCTTGGTTTAACTAGTTACTTGGATATCGGTTGTCGACATTTTACATGGTAGGCTTTATATGCGGGAAAGCCAACGTGTAGCCTACGTGTCTACTTCAGAAATGTCATTTTACATTCAGAAGGCATATGGCGTAATAGAATCTCATCTCGGCCATCTGTTATAGAGAATTCCAATGGCTTAGAAACGAAATACGGTGAAAATAAGACGATGGTTTGAATGTGAGAAGACAGCATTGAAAGCATTTCGGCAACATGGTTAGCAAATGTCTTGACTGAGACTGTCAGTTGGTATAGGGGGAATGCAGAGGGTCATGGTGGTGATATAGTGACGGTTACTCTGTAGTATGTCTATAACAACATTAGGTGCCCGTGAGGCTGGGGTCGGTGGGTGTTCAAATTGCCAATAAGACTTACCTTTCCTGCAATCAAAAACATGAATACACCTGTCTGAGAAGGTCCAGTACAAGAATTGTTGTGGCTTATCAAACAACAACACATAAAACGGAGCAACATGCACAATCGGTCTGTTGCTCTCAGGCGATAGAAAGTTGCCTGCCTCAGCAGACAATAACGATGACAATGTTATATTTCGTGTTTCTTTCTTCATGCGTTGGGTAGAGAATGAAGGCAAGATTATAATCAGCATGCAAAATATGCGACGTATAGTTCCTTCAGACAGGTTTTCAGTTGATATAGGCTGACTATGTTATACTAAAGGAAGCTTCTCCATAAAGCTCTAGATCTAGTGGACAGTGAGAGTGTCAAAATTCGTATAACAACCTTTGGAAAATGGCGCCAATGCGTCGTGTTTATAGAATGCTTAGCAGTATTTATGGAGGTTCTCAGAGCCCTCTGAGGTCCAACCGCGAACTATCAGCCCTGTCTACTCGGAAATAAGTTTACGTGATCATGAAGATATTTGACAGACGACAAAAGAGGATGCTGGGAGTTTACAAACAAGAAACGATATGCTGCTGCGGTCACATTAGAGATGCCAAAAGGCTTGCCATTGCTATAGGTTTCGTCTGAGGTGTCCCCCGTTCTATCACTTCTACGTTCCACGTATGAAGTGGGTTGACACAGCTGATGGTTTGGCAGTGCTATTTGTGGGTCTTGGTACCGGCCGTGGCTATGGAATGAATTTCGCCATGTTTGGAAAACTCTGTGAGGCATGTCGCCTTTTGGCGCCCTGAGCACAAAGCCTCGCGAAATCGCCGAAGGCCAAGTCAATTCACCAATGCTAACCTTTTCTGAAGAATGGTGATTTACATATTCGTAACCTGTATTGGTGAATTGGCGGTTACATAATATATATTAGCTGTGACTTGTAATTTTCTGCATATATTTAGTTAAAGTACCATACTCTGCTATTGACTTCGCCAGCTTGCATGATAAACACATAGCAGTAAAGGAAGTATTGAGCATCAGGTTTCAATGCCATCACTATAGCGTGGACGATAGGACATAAGAACAAAAATATAGGACGATTCAACGTAATTAGACGCCGTGCGGTATTAGCTTCTGGTACAGCGTAGTGTACAGGCTAGCCTGGCGAAGGCGTGATGCACAAGAATTGGATTCTTAGAAAAGACAATGTACTATGTATGCGTAGTGTGTGCCAGAAATTGCTCGGCTAAATCAGACTAACACATTTTATAATACTACTAGTTGTGCGTTTTTGAAAGCTCATGTGATTCAGGAGAGTATATATTGAATAATATAGTTGAGTCGAAGGTGGACGATATCGTAAAGACGATTCACCACACATTTAAAGCCAGCCTTCATTAATCGAGAATTATAACATTCACGCCATGTAATACATGTTGTATGCGTATTCGTAGGCCTAATGTGCGTCCAGCTGACAGGTAGTATTGGCCTTGCTGTCAGTTTACCGTTTACCGTTTTCACGATATACTTCGTTGCGATAGTGATCCGGTTTATATATCGGAAAAATCGAGATCGCGTGATGTTATAAGCATCGACCTGGTGTTCTTGACAAGACCACCACCCAGTCGAATTATATATGGCAGAGTCTGCAAATCTGAGGCTGTGTGGCCGAATGGTCCTACAGTATATGGCTAAAACAAAAATCACCGACAACAGCTTGCTAGCAGCCGACAAGTTTGTGGAAGAAAGTTCACCCGGCTATAACCACAGTCCAAATCTATGTGTTTTGATGCACTGTGGCGATCCGATTATGAAATGCTTGAGGGAGAGATAATAGGAAACTTTACAAGAAGTGTGTGAATTTAAAATCACTAGTACAGTACAGTAGCGCATTATAATACAGTTCAACTTGATGTTAGAGTGGAGTTGATCGATCGTTGGCACATGTGTCTGAGTTACAAGCCTACAGCGAAGTATACGTGCATATTGATATATCGATGAGTACCCATTCGACGCTGCTTTGCATAAGACAGTAGTTGGTAGCGGAAGCATTGGCAGTTCTGCAAACTAATGAATTCTACTCTCAGTAAATATAGTCTCGATAAGACTGCTCTAATGCTTTTCCATATGAGCTGAAATATGCTGACGCGTATAGTCGACCATAGTAGAACAGAAAGTCAATCTTAAGTCAAAGTAACAAACATTAATTGAGTGTCACAGTCGACAGGTGGAGGATGTGAATTAAATTTAGCATGAGTTTGCGTGTGCGGCCTTCCTTAAATCAACCTACGAGGTTATCAGTGATAGATCTATCAATTTGACAGAGGAAGAGGCGAATGCAGGAAAGAGATGGAGAATCATTAAAATGTAGATAAAATCGCGTCATTCTGCCATCGAAATTAATGCTTTTAAGACTTAAGAAAATGGTTTTAAGAAGCCACCATCTTGAACTTGATAACATTTTCAATTTTTACAGTGTTTCCATAACTTTATTTGGGGGAATATTATTGTTTGTCACGTGATAAAAGTATTTTGTATTGTTCGTCACTGTGATATCTGCATCAAAAGCTTCAAAATGGTTATGGCAATGCATGGCGCGACTCAGTTATTGCAACAAGGTCTTCCTAATCCAGGTATGTTAATAATAAACCAAAAACAAAATACTCTCAAGGTGCTGGGGTCGGGACCAGCCGAAGTAGAGATAGAGGTCCGCCTTCTGATCGGGAGGTTCCGGGTTTGATTCCCGACCGAGTCAAACCAAAAACTGTTTGGCAGTCAGTATCGTAACTTCATATATCCTAAAGCAGCAAGGTTAACCGAGGCCGATTCTTTGAAAGTCGTCACGATAATCGTTCTCCTCGCTTAACCAATGGTCGCTACCGATATCAAACAATCATGACAATCGGCTTCGATAATAAAGTGAAATCAACCAGTACAGACATATAGACTCGCGTAACCTCATTTCGTTTGCATGCAATCAACTCAGATCAATTCATCCACTCATATCGACATGCGATAATTTGAACTCGGATCCCTCATGCTTCAGTGGCTGATTATTTATTGATTTTACAGCTGGATTGCTTTACGTAATGAAAGAGTACGGCTTTACGTAATTGCATCCTTCTTAAATAATGACAAGTCTCACGTCCCCTGCAGTTTGCATGCTCAAGAAACATAGAACAGCTTGTATCAGACTTGTGTGGATGAATAACAGACTCGTGAGAACCCATGAACTGCGGTGATTATCACCAGAGCCGAAAAGCCTGTACTTCCACTGCCAGAGCTGTTGTTGCTACCGGTTCCTGAATTTGTTATCTCCCGCCTTCTGATCGGGTTCGATTCCCGATTCCCAAAACACAGATTTTAAAATTGGTATCCGTTCCTTGTCTCTATGCGAGTCAGTATCAGACGATTGCGGGCGGTTGTTTTTGTGATAGTGATCCGGGCTATAAACCGTAACCTTCTACCAGGCGTAGGCAACATGACCTTAGTAGGGTAGTCGAAAACGCCAGAAATTCTAAAAATCAACTCATCCAAAGCATCGTGTAGCCTTTTCAGAATCCATTTGTCAACAAGCCTTTCAGGCTTCACTATTCCTGCACAGTCTTTTTCAACTCGCGCAATTACCTAACCGTATGACTAAAGCCCAATGTGATTTGGTGATTATTTCATTGCAGGCATTCGGGGTTGTTCAAATTCGTCTTCCACCTTCGGACTTCAAGTCGTCAATAACGTTATCCCTGTTCCGTCATCTGTCGCGCATCTAACACAAATGGAATCTCCAGTTTCAATGCAAGTTAACGGTGAGATATAGATATATTCTTTGGGGTCGGGTGTCGTGTGACCGCTCTGTGATTCGCTATTTGCGTAATTTGCCTTGCGGGTCTTCTCTGGCAAGTTATGACCATTAGCTTCAACTCCATTATGGTTTGGATGAAATCTTTTTACAGGTACTCTTCAAGATGTAATCCTGTATTATTGAACGTGGAAAGGATATGATGATTCAAATTCAAAACCACTATGCGCATATAGAAAATAATTTTAATCCTGACACATGGCCTACTGCTACTGCTATTAATGTATTAGTAGACCAAGCCTGACATCACACTGTTCTATTTGTATATTTTTGGGGTGGCAACGAGTTCGACATTCCCGTAATCATAATAAAAAGCCATTACTGCACGCAAAAATCAATTTTTCGTCACTCCTCCATTGGAAAAACTCCCGTGAGGATAATTTTACAATTTTATATTCTGTCGACGTGCGATTTCTACGGGTTCGCGTTGATTAGAATTTCGGTCACGCCAAATTAAACGGGGCTTCTGAATTCTCGCTTGTGTCATGAATATTAAAAACAACTAATAATCAAGATTAACCGTCAGATTTTAACCCCTTTGTAAGATTATAATGAATGAAATTCATGAATTATTCAAGAGAGAGGCAGCAGATTATGCAGAGCGAATGAGTACGATCGATTCACGCGTCAAAATTAACATTTGGGACTGATATTTGTATCAGATATCATCCTTAGCAACATCAAGAACTATCAATTGTACCTTTTTCCATCTTGTTGTTGTTTTGAATTCTGTGGCGTTTTGAAAACTATATTTTGGTCTTCAAACGCCAGGTCAATGCTTTTATATACAGTATGTGCGTGTCGATATTTCCGGTTTACAGCCCGGATTACTATCACAATCGCAACCCATCGCATTTCCCAGCTAATGACAATCTAGCACTGAATGAACGGATATCAATTTTGAAGTCGTTGGTTTGACTCCGCCGTGAACCGAACCCGGTACCTCCCAATCAGGAGCAGTGAAACCACACGGCTAACTGAGTAGTTCATGTTTTGTATGCCATGGTTCGATTCTTGTCTGTTTCATTTGCAGGATACCTTCCAACCTACACGACTATGTCCGCTACACATCCATACCCACAAGTCTGCGGTACACCTTCAAGTATAAGCATGAAAGGTATGTATTTTTCTCCAGCCCGACTACATAGTTTGTTTTGTTAGTGTAAGGCTTACATTTCCAAGAAATCATCATACGATAGATTTCATTCCATCTTCACCCGATGAAGGAGCAGAGCTCCCTGCAAACAATGATACAGTGTACGCTTGCTAGTTGCTAATTCAGTTCTGTTTCGGAATCTTCAGCCGCGTCTATCCAAACAGTTGACTCATGCATGTGAACGCACAACTTGCTCTATCTAACAGGAACAATTTCTAACTATTTCCTGTCTTGCAGAGGCCCCGCAGAAGGATGACGATGCGGTGAAACTCTTCATTGGCCAAGTACCAAAGACATATACTGACATGGATTTAAGACCACTATTTGAACCGTTTGGGGACATCCACGAACTATCAGTACTGCACGACAAGTTCACTGGAATGCATAAAGGTACGTGAGCCTAACTACCCGTCTCTATGACACGCAGAGGAGGCACGTATTAGCAGTGTACGGAGATTTTTGGGTGTGAGATATACCGTTTTCAACGCGACATTGTAAGACATTCGGTCATTGTTGCTGGTATTTTGGTCAGTTTTCAGTGACTGCTACAGTACATATTTTCAATTGATAAGCATATTCGATAATGTATTTGACTATACAGAGGGAACATCTGTCCCAATCGTATTTAGCATCGCTATCAAATATCGTCGATTCAATTTGCGTCGTCGCTATAATGAAGGGCTCTTGATACAAATGCTTTCAATAGAGAAGAATCGACACTTCTGAGTCCTTCATACTAAACGATGGCGAATGTAATTGATTGTACTGACATGTTGAGTGCCTACAACACATACTGTCATCAACAAATTTACACTAATTTTAAAAGAAGCAGTGGTGGGTATTGGGTGAGGCGAATTAGACATCTGAGGCCCTCAATGAATGGATTACGCGCTCCGAAAGTCCTTCAATACGCTATGATTCGCGAAAACATTACGAAGCGACTGCAATAAAACTTTTCGATAACTCGCAAATATTATCCGCGGAAGCTTCCGTCTTCGAATCCGCATCTCGCTGTCCCCAACCCGCAATATACAGCATGTGATTTGGGTGGCTCTATAGATTACGGTAGATACAATGGCGAGTGTCACCACAGTTTTAACGTCCATTCAAATATTATCGGTAACATCACACCTTTCAGGCCTGTGTACCCATATTTTCAGCTGATGAAGGAGCAGAGCTTCGAAAGCTTGTGAACTAAAATGTTTCCAATAATTTTGACTGGACGTTAAAAGTGTGACGAGCTGGTGACGCTCTCTATATCTATCGAAGTGGTATATTCCGTCATCTGCTACTATCCGTATATTACAGTAGAGATTAATGCACATTGGGCTTGCGTACTGTATAAACGCAATCAAAGTAGAGAGCTAAATACAGTAATTGAAAACCAATTTAATCCTCTTCAATTAATACCATCAAATATATTAAATTTCAACCCTCACCCACTTAGAAAGTACATAGCGTTCAGTGTGAATTTATCAATATCATAATAAGTATCATACAAGCCTTTGATTAAAATTATTCTCAAGTGCTTCGTTGTTACACGTGCCTGTTGCAAATCACTTGACGTAACATACTGTAAGCTACGTATTTTGAAAACGTAAATGCTCATTTAATGACATATGATGTGAAGTATATTCCTATAAACTGGACTGGGCGTTATATGCTAACTGTGGTGACATACTTGTCGTTGTTTTGAATTTATAGCGTTTTCACCCTACTATGGTAATGTACGTCATGTCAATTCTTACAGTAGGCTACAAGTGTCAATTCTTCCCGTTTACAGCCCGGATCGCTATCACGACCACAACACTCCGCAATCCCCCGATATTGACTGCCAAGAAGACACAGAACGCATGCTCATTTTAATGTCTCACAAAAACCTATCACCTAACTGCGTACTATACTGGATATGTTACCGTATGAATCACAGTGATTTTGAAAATTCTGGCCCGCCGAAATATGTACGTCTGTCGTTTAGCACGTGACTAGCAAAAGACTGCCGAGCCTTGACGTAGGGAGTAGCAACCTAACCTCAACAATTTATCTTCGCTTTGTCGCGTCGCATTTGGTCAGCGATAAAATTCCCATAAAATCTATTTAAATACCAAGCAGATGGATACACGCAACCGTTGCGGAGAATAGAATAAATTGGATGAAGCTAAAATCGCATATCCTCGAGCATGTCATGCTGGAGAAGAGCGACAGATGGTCGCTATACGAACGCGAACGAGTTTATAATTCGTCGTAACCAGACGTCACGTCGCGCTTGACTGATTCACAATTATATCGGAAATCGATATCCCGTTAGCTACTCACTTGGGTGGCCGGACACGGGTTTACTAAAGCAGCAGTAATTACGAAACAGACGGAGCTATCTCAGTGGTAGGCCAAAAGAAGTCAGCCTGCCTTGGCCCGTATTCATGCTTCATTCCTGATATGTGACAATTCTAATGTATGCCGATGGCTGGTGATCAACGGCAATAGTATCTGAGACATAGGGTGTCACCACAGTTTGCGAGTCGAGCCCAATTTATAGAAAATTTAGTTCACAAACAACATCGGAGCTCCGTTTTGTTATCAAGTTGTTGCTTGCCATCCATTTCCATTTGATAAAGAAGCGTAGCTCGTGAACGAGAAAGAGACATAAATCTTGAAATCGTAATAAATTTGACTTACAAAAACGCATCGACTGCGCTTCAAACTTTTCTGAGAACACAAAAAAAGCAAAACCGGACACTGATTGATATCTGAAATCCGCGCAAATACTTTTACAAAAGAACCATCAAGATTTTAGGGACAAATTGTGTTTCGATTGCATTAAATATTGATCGTAATGATAAAAACAATATCATTACCATATAAAATGCAGATGAGGAAGCGCGGGATTTAACGCATACTTGCTGACACGTGTTTCGTGAAGTCTGCTCGAATATCCGTTATCTAAATAAGAATATTGCGAATCCGATGGCGGACGATAGATATTGTAAAGAAAATTAACCAAAAATTTAACGTCCAGCCTTGGTTTACTCAGAATTAATACATTGATTTAACGAAGGCTGGACGTTAAAGCTATGATGAATCCTCTTTATGTTATCTGAACGACCATCACTCACTAACTAATCACACAAACATCACATTCATCATCGCTACAGCGTTAATGCACCAAGTTGCTCTCGACCAAGATATAGTCTATCATAATATCTAAATTATTATATTTCATAAAACGTAACGCCTTTTATCGCCTAGACATCCCATCATGCAGCGAGATGAAAAGATGAGATTGCCGATTTGAAATATTTCAATTGATAACATCATAATGTAAACAAACATATTTTATATGTATGACGCGACAATTGATTTAATGTGCATGAAACCACGTCCACATCTTAGATCGAAATCGAAAATCGATAATAACTGTTCTACTAGAAGCGATGACATATTCTTTCCTACGGCCCTTTCCTCATTAAGTGGCTGCAGGGGATTGAGTCGCTCACGATTTGGCAGTAGTACGAAACAATTCCTGTCGCATTTCCCAGCCAAGGCTTCATCCAGGTCGGGACAAAAGGACCAGCTGGAAAGCTCTCTTGCATTAGCTCAGCACCAGTCGAGGCAGAGACGAATATCGATAGCTAGCGAGGAGAACAATGCGTCGTAGACATCCACCGTTTGAGGGGGACATGCCAAAAGTCGGGCATTTTTCGTAGAGCTCAAGTTACGGTGACATTGATATGCGGCAACTTTCGCAATCGACGACGATGCTCCATCGCATAATCGTTCGATGCTAGACGTACGAACTGAGAATGTTCTTTAGCGCCACCTCACGGCTTGTTCATTCCACTAGGTGGAACAATAGGTCAAGGAAATTATGTCGCCTGGCCTATGAATAATACATGACCAAACGGAGTCCACTAACAACAGAAATACGTTCAATTCCCGTATTCGTTCTGCGTTATCTTCCTGAGAAATTTCTCAACTCTCAACCCTATACGCGTTCCGTCAATGATTAAGACACTTGGGAATGTTGAGAAATCTTCTAACAGATTTTCAGACCAATCGTTTCCTTTTGCGAAAACCGTAATCGAATTTCGTACGTCAGGGTTTTTGAAATATTCATGATAACGCCCTGCCTTGATCACCTCCGTAACTATTACGCGTAGCGATATTCCCACGCATAAATTTCAACAGTATGTCTTCACTATAGTGTTGGATTGCAGCTTCTAGCTGGACTGGAGCAGCAAGCACCTACTCCGATATAGCCTAGCGGTTTTTAAGCATTACAGGACTACGCGCTTGTAGGCTATGCCCTTTATAGTGTCATCACAAAGTTTTACGTCCAGCGTCAATTTATCCTGAAACAAGTTCCACAAGATTGTGATAAGATAATAATCGAAGATTGATATGAAGAGACATCAATGACCGACAAGCCTATGTCATTGGCGTTTCCAACTGCCCTTGTCCGATTTGGAGTGAGTCAGTTCACAATTGATTCTCTTCAACACCGGCTCCCGAAACTGTTTGACAATTTAGGTATCACTGCATGCCTATCCTGCTGAGATGCCAGTTCCAAACTTAGTTACACTTAGTATTAGGGTAGCCTAATATAAAGTTTTCAATACTTATCAATACTAAATCTTTCTCAACTAATTCTAGATTAAATATAAGTTGACCTGTGCTCTGATTTTAGGATGCGCCTTCCTCACATACTGCCATCGGATGTCTGCAACTAAAGCACAGGAATGTCTCCATGAGAAGCATACCCTAGCTGGGGTAAGATTCGAGATATATATTTGAATTTATGGCGTTTCTAACTATACTAACGACAGGTATACGCCACGTCAATGCGCCGGCGTATTGCCTGGATCACTTTTACGACCATGACCCTCCGCATTCCCCCAAAACCCTCATATGGAGGCAGGGGGATGTAGTTATTATATGCCCACCGACAAGAGTAACCCAGCACCGCGGTTACAAGTTGTACAGAGCCCTTGTTCTACTAGAATGATGTCCAAACATCGATCGTTTTGGTCAAAACCGCCTGCGATTTGAATTCTACCACTTTCCTTTTTAACACCGATCGCATTGGCCGAAACCAGAATAAATGTGAAACAATTTTCCTTTTTAAAATGACTCATACATCACGGGACCGAATGTCATCCATAATTGAATGTGCAAGAAAGCTGCCATGATAGGATAAATTGAAATCCTACAATACCTTATCAACAAGCATTTCTTCTCACTTATCCACCATATGGCTAACAACCTTAACGCGAATGAGAAAATGTGTTTTTGGCTACCAGGACTATTAGAAAATCATGGTCTAGGAGCCACCTGGAATCAATATATTTGGCAGAATTATTTATTTTTCGAGACTTTTTTTTCTGTATAAGAGCTTCCCTCCTTTTAAATTTCAAACTGTGATGAATATTTTAGTAGTGTTGCGCTCTGTTGGCATATAACTTGACATGATACTTATCCCTGTGGCAGTGCGAGATCAGTGCATATATTGGTACCCGGGTAAGACTTATTTAGCGTCCTCATCAACGCCTTGGGACTAACAGCAACAAGGGAGCGGGGTGTAGTACAGAGCGTGGTGCAGAGTGTAGTACTGAGCGGTAGTACAGAGTGCGTTGTGCAGAGCGTAGTGCAGAACGTAGTACAGAATTTGGTGTTGATTCAATAACACAGATATAAAATATTAGCCTAGGTTATAGGAAATCAGCGGAAATGTTTAGAAAATATGATCATTCCAGGCTGTAGGCTTGCACATAGTTACAGATTTTTGCGTACAGACAGTGGAGTTGCGCTCCAATAGGACTCGGAAATGGTTTTATACCAAACGCAGACAGGTTATGACTGTGACAATAATATATATATATATATTCATTGCGATAGAGTCTAGCTAATTTTCATACTGTACTTCTAAGCATGGAAATCGTGGTAAGTTTTTAATTCGGTTAGGCATATTACATGTCAATCATAATACAATGACACGCCTACTCGACGTTGCTAACTGTATGCTATTTGAATTCTAGATGTCTCATCCCATGCAAGTTAAACCTGCTGACACTGTGAACAAGGGAGGTGAGTAGACCTAGCTGGCGTTGGGCAAAAATAAAAGCGTGACAAATATCACTTACTTTGGACTTCCATTTTCGTGGGACTTTTATGCCAGTGTTATATGATTTCATGAAGCCTTACTTCATTTTTCATTTCCCTACTAGCTAGGCTCTCTGTGTCTGCGAGATAACACGCAACATGCTTTAGATCTCCATCGTGGGGACTTTCTTCGCGTATTATACTGTTGCTTGCGGCGTTAGTGTTACCAATAGACCTACTTCTACTGACCCTTGATGTTGTCTGTCAGTCTCCATCGCCATAGGATACATGGCCCTCGTTTAACAGCTCACATCAGAATGTCATCTTAACATTTTTACAGAAGACAGAAAACTATTTGTGGGAATGTTGAGCAAAAAACAGACAGAAGAAGATGTGAGAAGTCTATTCAAGAACTTTGGACCTATCGAAGAATGCACGATACTTCGGTAGGCTTAGAAAATATATGTCGAAACACCCTATCCCATCATTTGAGATAATTTGAATTGAATGTCCGCCTTCTGATCGGGAGCCTCCGGGTTCCCGACCGAGTCAAAACGCCATAAATCCATAACAATAAAAATTGAATGTCGGAGAAATTATGGAAATTTAGGCTCATCGCCACCCAGAATACGACATATTTTTGGCACAAGAACACTACGCAATTTGGCCACGGTCCAGCCTGATGTGTTAGGTTCCTAGTTCCTAGTTTCTGGTTCCTGAATGCGGTCCTGGGATTACGAAATCCGTGCTTTATATGTAGAACCACGGAAGGACAAAGTAAAGGATGTTCATTTGTCAAGTTAGCAAGCTCTGCTGCAGCAAAAGCAGCGATCGATACCCTTCACGGAAAGCAAACTATGGAGGTGAGTTACCGTAACGTGGAAGGTTTCTATTTCATTCTGCTCATTCCATCAAATATGTTTGATCAGGGTGCGTCATCAGCTATTGTCGTCCGACTGGCAGACACCGACAGAGAACGTGCCGTGCGTAAGATGAACCAGTTGGCAAGCAGTTATGGAGTTACAGCGCCTGTCGCGTTCCAAATATCACCTTACGGCACGCCGATTCCTCAAGTAAGTGACACTTTCGAGCCAAAGTTTGAATTTATTGTTCTCAATTTATGGCGTTTTCAACTACTTACTTTAGACAGTGCTCGCCAGGCCTGTCAGGCCTTGTCAATAATTCTGATTATAGTCCTTCGGACTCCCCCGATATTGACCGCCAAGCAGAGAAGGAACAATTTTCAAGTCTCTCTGATTCGGCTTTGCCAAAAATTAACCCCGGTACCTCCCGATCAGAATGCGGACGGTTAAACCACTCGGCCGAATGATCGGCCAGCGCAAAGTTACATATACGTGCATGTACGGAAATCCAAATCAAAACCACATTGATGGAAGCCACCGACAGCTGGCTTAATCCAAATTACTGTAGTCACTAGCGTAGCGAGTATAAGCTGTTTTAAGCATCAATATTTCATTCCTGCTGTAGCAGAAGATGGATTGTATGTAGGCCCTGCTACAGAGTGACTTCATTTCTCCATTAGACTCAATGAA
The DNA here is from genome assembly GCA_030412335.1 of Botrylloides violaceus. Lineage (NCBI taxonomy): Eukaryota > Metazoa > Chordata > Ascidiacea > Stolidobranchia > Styelidae > Botrylloides > Botrylloides violaceus. Next base: position 87,107 of record JASFYC010000762.1, read on the forward strand.
TTATTGATTGCTACATTCTGTGTAATATTTCAGATGGCACACCATCAGATTGTGGCCGCAGCACCTGGCATTATACCTGCCGCCGGATGGTCTCCTGTAGCAACTGCTCTCACTGCGGCCACGCAACTTGGTCATTTAACTCCCGGATCAGCGGTGATGCCTGCAGCTAGCGGTATGTCTAGCGAATCCATTTGTGTGGTGTGCTAAAAGGGTAGACCACGCCGGGTGGCAAATTTGATGACTCGTGGACCAAGCACAGTGTGTTTTAACATTTGACCAAAGGCTGGACTCAGAGGTTCACACAGGGTATAGGCCCGCGCGTCACGATGCAGCACATTCCAAATCACAACAAAATTTAAAAAAAAACTCTTGGAAAGGCCATTTCTTGACTTCAGTACAAAAATTGGCATTTCTTGCTTATAGTTCAGATATTTATTCACACCATGTGTTGTAGGGGTATGAGCCAGAGTTGGACTAAAGAAATTGATCTGTGTGGTTTGGCTTGTAACTTTTCCGTTCTTATGGAAATTTATTATGTTATCTTACAGGTCCGCAATCGATAACGAGCCTCCCTAGTACTCCTCAAAGTCCTGCCGCGTCTATTACAACGTTGAACTTAGTCCCGCAACAATTATTAGATCAAAGTTCTCCATTTTCGAGCGGGCAGGAAGCTATGTATCCACTGCAAACTTGTCCAGGTATCAGTTGGAGGTTTCTATATACAGATACGATTTTGGGGTACGTTCCCGATCTAGGAGAGAGCGAGAGCGAGAGAGAGAGAGAGAGAGACAGGAGGAGAGTGAGGAGGGCAGACGGGGTTTTTCCCCCTCCCACGGTTAATTATGATACGATAGCACGCAAGTCTACAATTTTTACCAACGTCACAGATCGTTGGAAGTCGGGTGCTATCCCTTACACTTGAATTTCCCACCTTACAATACGTTAAAGTCCCAAAATGATCGGGCGGACCTCGCTTGTGCACTATTTTTGGCGTAAGCGTATCTTTATCGCTAACAGATGTTGAAGTCGTGCCAATTTTTAAAAACAGGTATTATATTCACAGCTCCAACTCCACCTGCTATAGAGATGGTGCAAACACCTTCTTACACGCAACCACCATATACAGGTATGCGTCATTTAAATAGGCCTCAAACCGTTCAGTTGGCCGAGTGGGTTGGACTGTCCGCTTTCTGATCGAACGGTTGCGGGTTCGATTTCCGACCGAGTCAAATCGAAGACTTTAAAATTGTTATCCGTTCCTTCCCTGCTTGGCAGTCGTTTTCGGGGAAGTGTGGAGAGTCGTGGTTGTAAGTGATCCGGGCTATAAGCCGGAAGTATTGATACGTATACCGTGAGAATCGACCTGGCGTATATGACCTTGGTAGTTGAAAACGCCATAAATTTCAAGTAATAAAAAAAAAAAAAGCCCTCAAATTCCGGGATTTCTATAATAAGGCTACTGTAAGCTGCTCTGTACAATTGATATCAAACACTGGAGCCGATGTCGGATGATCAGATGTAGATGAAAATATAGTATCACCACAAACTCAGCTTCCAGTCTCAGTTTAATTTGGACAAGTTTACGCAATTAAGCTTTGAGCCTGTACATTCATATCAAATACTATTTTGATAAATTTGTTACAGTTGTGTACATGCCGTCTGGACAATACGCTCAAATTCCAACGCAACCACTGACTCATACTCAACTGACGTCATTAACCCCAACACAAACAGCTCCATCGATTGTAAGCAACCCTACAGCTCCACAGAGAGAAGGTAAGGTCACAAACTAGAGATAGAACCACGTTATGCGCATCAACCGCTAACGAATCGACATGGGTCGCCATAGGGATGGGACATAGCCGGTGCTGAGGCCAAGTTACGGACACGGTTGCGGCCTTATTGCCATTTTGAACGACAGAGATATTTTTGTGCAGGGCCAGAAGGATGTAACCTGTTCATTTATCATCTGCCATCCGATTTCCAAGACCATCATTTGGCGGGTGCTTTTGAACAATACGGAAATGTCATATCTGCGAAAGTGTTCATAGACAGAGCCACAAGCCAGAGTAAATGCTTCGGTAAGTAAGCCTATAACTATGTCAATGGATTTTAGGGAAAATGGCATACGGTCGGTAAACGAACCAGGTAGGCCAACTGACCGGCCAGCAGAATCAGTTACTCGGCTGCAATACTTGGAAAGGTTAAACTAATTAATCCAACGCTGCGGGTTTGTCTAAATTACAACGTTGTATACAGGGCGGGGCGGTAATTATCTTCTTACCCGGCACCATTGCTCTATGATTAAGGTCGAAACGACACGACTAATCGATAAGGTCGCTGCAGAACTAGTATTGCTGCATTATATGAAGACCTTTGGTCGCTAATAGGATTTGAAACTCGGGTCGATTTATCAATCTGCTACCTTTCTAACTTTAGTAAATTATGTCTTACATTATACGTGGGCCTAGTACTAGATACAATATACAATTTCTTTTTCCTAAGCGACCTAAGTGATCTTTGATCTGTAGGCATGAACCACGGACCCTTTTTCAATTTAGGCTTCCTTATTGGAGTGCGTTAGAAAATTTTACTTTCCTTCAAAACTGAAATATTAAATGTACCTCAGGTTTCGTAAGTTTCGACAACAGCGCCAGCGCACAGGCTGCTATCCGACATATGAACGGATATCAAATCGGTCAGAAAAGACTCAAAGTCCAATTGAAAAGACCAAAAGAACAGAGCAGACCATACTAATGATATATCGTTCCTCGAAGCTTTTACTATTTATCAGAGAAGGTAAGGGCAAGGCTCCCGATTTAGGCGTATTTTGATTCTATGAACAAGTCTCTTACATTTTCGACCCTGCATATAAGCATCATATCTACATCTGTTGTACTGGAATTTTTTTGCTCAATTCAAGTTTGAGTAAATGCTTGAGAGTTGAACGAGAGTATATAGCATCTGCCGCATTGCACAAGATTCCGCAGTGGGATAGCCTCGAGCGCGTTGAGGCTGTCTATCAACTGTTATTGGGTTGAGCGTCGAGGAAAAGTGTGCCACGCCACTCGCGACTATATTTTGGGGTCTGACAAATATATCGGAAGCTTTATTCAAAATGCACTCTGACTTGTTGATTTCACTCTCGTTATCTCTCTCTTATTCTATAATTACGTGTCGTAGAGACCGAAATTAGCAAAGTTTGCATACAGTAGGTCTAAGGATTTTTATCATAACGAGACGAACCAAATTCTAAAAAATATTGGATTCTGCTATTCCTTCAAACGTTGCTCTTTCGACTATCCAAAACACGTTATTTTCTTATATTTTGGTATATTTTTTCATTTCGCCAGTCGAGATTTGGGTGTGAATAACGGAAAAACGCCACTCTCGCGACTTAAAGTGCTGATTTCCCAGAGATGGAAAAAAATTGGGTCTGTTACTCGATGTGTAACCATGATGGCGATGTAGTGTCGTGTTGGACAGCGTCAATTCTTATTTTGTCATTATGTTTAATACCCGTGAACATGCAAGACGTCTACACCCTATAGGCCAACCTGTCGTCAAAATTGGCAGAGTTACTGTGCCTACTGTATACAGCAAATACGTAATAGTAGGTCTTCACGCTAAAATCGGGGAGTCAGGATATTTCCCAAGCTTTTAAGGTGTAACTTTTGAGGTAGTGAACTACGTCAAACTTATCTCGGCCACAACAATCCGCATAAGCCGCCCTTGGCGAACACTCTGCGTTGCAATGTTCTCTTAGGAAAGGAAATAGGTGATTTGTGTACATTTTATCGGTGATGTCAGCTTTTTTCTCAAGGATCAGTCAAATTCTGGTGCTACATCAGAGATCATAGATTAAAGGCGTGATATCGTCAAATCAAGTCCACGCGTCAAACCCCGCTCATAGCCTATCCCAACGGCTTCCAGAGGAAAGAACAAATAGGTGTTTTCTAGTGCGGGAAATCTATAATGCTGTAACTTATATGACCACCGACAGATATGCGATAGGCCTATGGTAGATTCACTACGCCAATTCAGTTGGCCCGCCTCGCCTGCATGTTCACGCGGTTGTATTTAAATCAGTTGTATCTAGTCAAGTCCATTTCGTATCGTGGAGCGTTAGTGGGTTATTTCTAATTCTTTTCGTTAGGAGTTTGTCGATGTGTTGTTTCTCTGTTCAAATGTGTCGTACAAACAGCGATTGTGTGTTGAGCTTGGACGTAGTAACGTCGCAGCGTAGAAGACTTTAATTCCGTTTATAATTTTGAGTGAATTTTCGTGCTCCTTTGTTAACTAGCAGATGGTATTGTCGCCCATTCATCCTTATTTGAGCAACAAATTTGCTAGGCCTACACTGTATTGTTACGAAATAAGCAAGTGTTTTGATGACCTTCGGAAAGTTCTCGTAGCCAATATACCATTCACTTTTTTAGCTGTACCCGAGATCACCTCGCCCGAACCCCAATTAGGGTGGTAATTTATTGCGCGCTTGGGGTTTTGATTGATTACACTGATCCAAATTTGGGGTCGACCGATTATCGTAACGGCCGATATTTGTATTTTTGCAATTATCCGTATCGGCAGTTAGTCAACTAAGGAAGCCAATATTGGATATCGGTCTAAATAGGCTAGGCCTATCGACTTTTGGCCGGTTATCGAGGCCGATATTCATGATTTTTAGATTATTGATATATCTATTGACCTTTGAAAAATCGGTCGATATCTAATCCAAATACGAAGTGGGGGACACTAAACACGAGCTCAGTAGTTATAGAGACAAATAGACTAAATATAATTCATGTGACCAAACACATAAAATTGGCTTGGACACACACTGACTAGATATGCACCCTACTTCGGTAAGGATTTGAAAGGTGGCCTAACGACGGCGGAGGCAATTCTGAATTTTTGCGAAGTAAAGTATTTGGGCTACTAGTAGGCTGCTCGACGTGCACGTCATTTATTAGCCTACCTGTTATCCATTTCCATCCATCCCATGCGTGCTTTTTAGTGGACACACGATCATTCTTGCCTGAGCTAAGACCTACTGTACACGTTAGGCATCTGTTTCTATGTTTTACAACGTATTTTTATCCTTTAGACATGAAGATTTGACCTACGTACTTTGTACAGAAGACATACCGAGACTGCAAGAAGTGTAGGACGTTTAGATTGCTATCTCTCACAGTTTTTGACGGTACTATCAACTCAACCTCTTTCTTTTATCATCGCTATTTACTAATATTATAATCATCGATATATTAAATATTACTTATGAAAATTCATCGTTGTGCTATCAATAATATTTACGAATTTTCGCTTCCGAATATGGTAATGAAATTCCTTCAATAATTTCTTTTAAATTCAATGACATTTATGCCGTTATAATTCGGACAGAAGTTTGTTTTGGTGTAAGTCTAATCATAGAAGTCTCCCAACCTATTCGTTTCAAATGCTCGCGAAGGCACTAGTACTCTGAACGTTTCAATTGATATCCCCGATTACGAATTCTATTAATCGCGGATTCTTCCTAATCACGGTTGACAACCAAATTGGCAATTAATTTTCCTCAACCCAAGGCCTCGGATTCGGGTTCATCAACACACGGCTAATCTTGGAGGTGAAGTCAACAAGCGTCTAATTCTCATCTAGTTAAGTGAAGATTAGGCGAAAGAAATCCTACTTCTTAGGCAATTATATTAGTAGTGCTGCCTGAATATAATACGTATCACCACCCGCTGAGCAACAATTACCCCACCGCAGGGGAAAATGGTCTGCTTCAGACCATCAGGGATGAACTAGAACGACCCTTTGTTTATCTGGCCGGGCGCCATGCGACATTACCTTTTCAAATGGATGATAGGGCGATCCCTTATCTTGTTGACCAATTTAATTTCTTGTTGTTGATACAATGTAAATACTGTACATATGCATTTCTCATGACAGGCGAAACTAGCCGGACCGTTGGAATATTTGAAGTAGGCCTATGTTTTATTGCCTGGTACTTTCTAGAACTCGCAAACGTTCATACTACTGTTGTTCCTGAGACGATTCATTGGATTTGCTGCGTAGCACAAAGATTTAGGGTAAAACATAACAAGTATGCCCTTTGTGCAATTCAGAACTGACAACTTTTCCATTTTTTTCCTTCTTAAATACACACATACCTGAGTATTCACGTTGCATGCAATCGAAATGGTTTGTTATCGTGAAGAAGTCAACGCAGAGAAAGAGAGAAATTTTGCAACCCGATGTGATTAGCTAGAATGGACACCGACTGGATTGGGCACACTATCCCAAGTGTAGGGGTCAACCGATTATCGCCCCAGCCGATATTTGTATTTTTGCGATTATCAGTACCGGCAGTTAGTGAAGTATGGAAGTCAATATTGGATATCGGCCTCATATCAGCCTAATATCGACTTTTGACCGATATTCATGATTTTTGGATTATCGTATCGGCCTCGAAAAAACCAATATCGGTCTATCTCTACCAAAGTGTAGTCTGAATTGAGCCAGCCAGTAGCGGATTGTGGGAGTAGCAGACATCTATACCAGGACAGGTGGACGAGAAACCAAATGTTCGCCAAACCGATTTCGAAGCCTCCAGGACGAGGTGTATAGGACGCAGTCTACCTGTTCCAATGTAAAATCTGGCACTGAGAAGTGACCTACGATTTTGGGGATCGTTGAGGTCGTTTGTAAACCATGGACCATCATTTCCCATACGTGACCAGCAAGCTGCTGAGTCCCAAATTGAAGACCACATTCAACTCGGCCAACTATTGGAAGATCCTTGGCCAAATTCCTCATATAGATTTGGATCAGATTGTGAAAACCGTATCAGACAACACAAACGCGGGGTGTATTATCCCTGCCAATACACTTCAAAACTGGGAGGGAGAGAGGAGGCACACCCACTCAACAGATGAATTGATAAATACCAGCCACCAGGATGGGAGACGTGGCGCAATAGATAATTAGACAAGCTTGCCACTATCCAAATCCTCAGGTACACCCCTTTCAATAAATAATCTCGCAAGCCAATGCATAGGTGGAAACAAACGGGCCACACCATCCTGACTGTTATGATTGAATTTGAATCGCAGATGTTCAAGAATCATACTTCGTCTAATTTCATTTCTTGATCAAACTCTTCTTGCGATATCTGAAGGACACCAGGAGATAGTTATCCACTGTTCGTCGTACATGGTACATGGTACACCAGGCAGAGCCCATACATATGAAACAGGCGTGAAGCATTCAATAGCTCAGACTAGTGTCCATACGTTTGAAGTATGCAAATTGCACACATGCGGTCAGTTGACCACCAGTCGGGACCCTTGGTAATCCATGGTACACAATGCTGTAGACCAGAATTTGGCATTCACACAACCACTCATGGGCCTCTAATAGGGTCACTTTTTTTGAATTTCCACTCGGCTTAGAAAATATTATGGTACAAATAATCAAAGAAGAATTTTTCAAAAATATCAATGTTTGGATACTCTGGGGTGAGCCCGAAGATATCGGGGTTGAAACCTCCCATTTTGCCATATCTCCCAGCGGTACAGCCTAGTGGTCATTAAAGTGCACCTGTCCGCAGGGTAAATATTTAGATACTCTACTGTATTGTGTCTAGAAGAGTGGACCCGTATCGTTGTCCACCCAAACAACTAGACTTTGAGTGGGAAATAAAAAGTCTTACCTTTCCCCTTTTAAGTTTTTTTACGAGCCTTGAATCCTTCTCCAATTCTTCAAGTTCCTTTTCATCAAATACCTAAAACAAAAATTGACTGATCAATTGAAAGTAGAAGAGTTAAACCAAGACGGCTTTTTTTGGTGCTTCCACGATCAGGTAGTCACAGCTGAATGTCACTCTGTTATATTGAGCAGTGTGGCCACTTTGATGCCTAGTCTGAAGAACGTCATACAAAAGGCAGAGCACTGAGCAAGTTTTGGCAAGATGATACCAGGCTGGGACCAACACCAACAGTCCCATATTTTTTTCTTCAATGCTTTCATGCTCCTGTAGCCCACAGCAGACCACGATACATACAATCGCTTCAAATCTTTGATTTGAGAGACTCGAAACCATCCTCAATGCGAGAGTGCCAAGCTTCCAGACGGTCCCGAGGCAACAACACAGTCCCCACTGAGTGAGCATATAAATTTGGCTTTGTATCAAGATGTCAGACCGAGACTCAGCGGCGCCAACTCCTGTCACCTCCCTAGGATTTTCAACGACCAAACTAGAAATTTGGCAGAAATAAAAAGACAAGTAACGCGACGATACAAAAGCCACCTATTCTTTGCTCATTCTGGAAACATAAGTTTGACGTCCTACAAGCCACCTCTCTAGCCAGTTTGCAAAGTTGGTGCATATGCCCAGACTCAATAAGAAGACTGGATATTGAGTCAACCAGGGACAGGTGGAAGCTTACTCTACCTCCCTGGACTCAACTCAATTTAATCTCACGTTTTGCTTTAATTTCCGTTTTCGTTCCTTGTATTCTTTTCTCTTCAATTTCTTCTCGTGTCGTTCCTTATTTTTCGACCAAGAATTGCTCACGAATTTTCTCTTGACATATCTTTCTTCTCTACCGTCTCCTTCGCGTTCTTTCTCAATCTCGACCAGACGAGTCTTCTCTCTATGCTTATCCCTGTTTAATGACCAAGATGATAAATTTATCGCGTCATGAGAATGAACAACAGAGAAGGTTGGATATACAGAGAGATAATAGGCGACATGGTTAACATGATATTTATTAGAGAGAGAGAGAGAGAGAGAGGGGGTTTATTTTTCTTCACAAAACAGAAAGCGGATTGGTTGGAAGTATGAAGCGCCATGATCAATATTAGAGCGGGAGAGAGAGGACGAGCTATACGTCATATAGAAGCCTTACTTGTATTTAATGTCTGAAATTTTCACGTCAGGAGTTTCAAAGCTACTCAGCTTCTTTCCTCTCAATTCAGGCATTTTTGGAAGTTGCAACAATCCAAAGCCAGTCGCCAGTTCACCAAAGTCGAGATCTACAAAATAAAGGAGCCTGGAATCCTATATACTGATAGATGTCTAAAGCTCAGAGCTTCAGACCCTTCATGGCAACCCCCGGAACATATTTGCCAGTGGCTTGTGCAGAGGACATATAGAATTCCCACTGATGTATATATAAGATCACAAGTTACATAAAATCCTTCAGCTACAACTACAAAATGCTTCAGGTAAAATATATGTTACAGTTGTGCCTTTTCAATTCAAATTTCAGTCTTTATCGGCCCGCTGGTCTCTGCGCAGCGCAGTTTTGCATAAAATGGAGTAGTTCACAATCGCAAACATTCTGATGATTCAAAATATAAAATTGAAGTATACCTTTCAGTCTGAAAATCAAACTACATTCATGTTTCGCGTACGATTGGACGAACGAGACGTAAGCTTTCATTCCACGATCCATCATCGCTCGGTCTTCCACGGAAAGATTTCTCAATTTTTCTAAATACTCCTGCTCTTGATCAAAAGAGACTGTTTCTTTATATTTCTTCAAAAATAAATCCAAAGATGTGAATCAAATGGCGTAAGATCAATAGATATCATTAAGATGGTTCATCACAGATATAGCGTCTGGCCTGGGTTTCTGTAACATCCACATTCACATGCTTTCGGAGCTCTGCCTCTTCATAAAGTGAAGATGGACCAAAGCTGGATGTTTGGTAAATCTTCTGTACGATATTTAAAAAATATAGCTGCATTCAGCTTATGAGTCACCTATATAGTTGCACGCTCACGTTAAATTACTGCTGCTCAATTTGTAAAAGTCTGCAATGTTACGATATACATGGAGGCTCTCATAATATCTCTAATCGCTATGCCAATGTTGAGGAAACTGCAGGAAAAAATTTGCCTCATACTCACATAGATTGGAGCTTTTTGATTGATCTCCATGAAATGAACGTATGATTGTTCATTTTCTAATAAAAATATAAGTGCATTTCCAAGCTTGCCGATTCTGGCTGTACGACCACAACGATGTACAAACGCACTGAAATAGAAAGAATCATTTGAAGCGCTGTAAGCATTGAAAAATACCATCTAAGTCTGCAAAAAACGGATTAAAGGTGAGGTGGTAAACTTATCTTATGCGGAACTATTAAATTTTGGTCAGAAATAGAATTCCTTACTTAGCATTGCTTGGAGGATCAAATTGCAATACCCAGTTTACTTCAGGAATATCCACGCCCCGTGCCATCACATCTGTACACACCAGGACACCACTGTGAAAAAATTTAATATGACACGAGTCATTAATTCAACATTAATACAATGTTTCACTCAAAGCTTTTTAGACCAACATTCTAATTCATAACTGAGAAAATAGATATTCTCTCTCTCTCTCTCTTTCTTTCTCTCTCGGATGCTATATGAACAAAAATATCGAGCGACTGACCTTTCTTTTGCCTTGAAGTCTGCAAAAATTTCCAGACGTTTTTTCTTCATCTTCCCATGAAGCAGCGAGACGTTGCTGGCATTTAGAAACTCTAAAAATAAATAGACAGTCTTGGACTTTCTCTACCCGCCTCCTCTATTCAACGGTTACTTACCTTTTATGGCTCTTCCAAAATAGTCAACCGACGCGCACGTAGAAAAAAATACGATCGATTTCTCGTCTTTGTGTGATTTCAAAAACGAGATAAGTTTCCCAAATTTCTCTTTCGATTTACAAACTAAATAATAGTTTTTTAATGTAGTCGGCGTCCGCACGCAAGCATCTTCGGTGTTGGAAATTTTCTGTAAAAATTCATGAGCATTAATCGAATAGATTGCACAACCTCATCGTTACACCACAGAGTCCTATCAACAGTTTAGAGCTCAGAACTACAAGACAAACAAACCTGTTTTACTGTGATTCGAACAGGATTCCTCAAGCCTGCCTTGAGTAATTTCTCTGTTTCTTCAGTCTGCGTCGCACTGAACAAACCTGTCCGCCTTTGTTTTGGAAGATAGCTGCAATACATTGCATTGAAACGTTAATTTTAAGATCAGTTGTTCTTAATGGCGTGTGACCTAAGCTCGGGCAGATAACCACTAGAGAGGGTAAGTCTCCGAGACAAAAAATGTGTTGCACTTAACGGAAGGTCATGAAAATGATTGTGGCAAAATTAACTTCTCAATGATTAAGTGACACAAAAATGATTTAAGATACAGAAACTCGTGGGTACTTACCTTAAAATAGAGCTTAATGTATGATGAAAACCAAGGTCTAAAAGACGATCGGCTTCATCCAAAATAAGAATTTCTAGTGAACGAACAGCAGAACAAAATCGTTTCGAATTTTCAAAAACGCTGTTCATTCGACCTGGAGTACCAACAACAATGTGGGCACCTAAAATACAAAGAAGTAATGCAAAATTTTCTAACATCTGCATTCGTTTACGTTATCGTAAAGAAGATTACCACAGATTTAACGTCCAGCCTTGGTTAATTGAGAATTAAATTAAATTTAAACAAACCAAGAAGCAATGCAGAATTTTTTAACATATATATATAAATGCTCTTTTACGTTAAATTAAATTTAATTCCTAATAAACTAAGGCTGGACGTTAAATCTGTGGTTATCGTCTTTAAGATATCTATTGATCGGCCATTATCGGCCCCACTATATTCTTCTCTTGTGTGACACTGAGCAACAGGCATTCGACTACACATTAAACGAACTAAATTCGATAGGCTTACCGCTAAACCTTAGCGTACCTGATTCGTCAAAACGTTCTGTATCTTTTGAAATATCACCCGTTCCACCAATGAATAACATGTGTGTGAAGTGCGAGGCATCGTCCACAATGAACTTGGAGATCACATCAGATATTTGACTCGCTAGCTCCCTCGTTGGACTGACGATAAGTGCATAAACCTACAACATAACAAAATTTGAAATGAAACCAGAACAGAGCCACAGATGAGATAATCAACCTTCATCTTCTCTCTACAACTCTTCTATTCCTGCCTGATTCAGTAGCCACAGTAAATAAGCCACCCAGCTTTGGGCCATATACAGTACATACACTGACTCTATATGAGCAGAATGTGAGAATATACACCATACAAGTCTCCACACTTTTTCATCTAGCACCGAAAATGTGGATACCATTTTTCATTGTCTTTGCTATGAAAATTTCAGGATTCAATCCTGCAATCTAGCAATTTCAAGCCTGACGACATCAAGTTTTACGCCTCTGACGTTTCTTGTAGTCGAGTGATGACCATCTTTACCGTCTCCAGCAAAATCACTCAACTAATCTCAATATTTACAAACAAAAAGGGGAAATTCTAAGCAAACTGTGGAATACACAACGCAAGCCCCCGGGTTAACGTCGAAAAAATTGCCACAACAAAGAACAAAGATGATGTGACAATACCTAAATCAATTAATAGACATGAAAATGCAACATACGTCATGCTTCTTCAACTCTACTTTCAAATTGAGAATCGTTTCAATAATAGGTATGACGAAGGCGAGTGTCTTTCCGCTTCCTGTAACGGCTTCTACAGCAACATCTTTGTTTTTCAGAAAGAGGGGAATGGTAGCAATCTGTAAAGTGAGGCAGCCACTAAATGACGGACGAAGCGAACTTTTGAGATACTAAATGCTGGGCTCAGGCCACTCAGCAGACTACAAAAATTGTCAGAGTCACCCAAACTCAGTCTGGGCTAAGACTTTCGCTCTGTTCGCGTTAATACACATCGTGCCATAACTTTACCTGTGGCTCTGTTGAAATATTTACGAGTTCCGCCGGTTAGTATGACCCGGCGATTAATGGGCAAAAGTCAAACACGTAAGGAATCAGATCAAGCGGAAAACGCACAATCCTAAAATGGGGAAGTTCGGGCCATATTAAAGCAAGGTGTGCGAGGCTGCAACATAGTATCTTACCTGAACGGGTGTCATTTTTTCGAATCCCAATCTATGAACAACATCCAGGCAATGGGGTCCAAGCCCAATATTAGTCCAACTGTCCATGACAGTACGGCTCCCAGCTTCCACCTTCAATGAGCGAGTGACATCCGGATATGCCGAGTCTCAGCTGTTCGCGCGCTCACGCTTTTCTGCTCCAGTGCACCACCTACTGTCGAATTCGTATTAGCTGACAGGTCTACGCGGTGACGGCAAGTCGAGACCTCTGTGGTTCCGTCTTTTCATCTCTCTCTTTCAGATAGCAGGAACAATTTATGCCACTTTCCCTCTGGGCGGTGATCGAACCATGGTCTAATTCACAAGAAAATTGGCCGATTGCCGGGACTATAAATCTAGCCTGGACGAACCGTTCGCAGGCAGTCCCACGTTACCATATACGGACCTACTTACTTCGCTGACGGCCGACACCAATTTCCGCAAAATACGGCAACAACCGATTGCTGAGCCCAACAAGGGTAAGTTCTACTAAACTGCACTTGCAACTGAAACTGAACAGCTTCTAGGCACTGCCACGAAAACTATCAATACAACACAACCATAAAGTACATTAAATGCTTTCGTTATTTCCAGATTATCATAATGACAAGAACCAGAAAACTTCAAATATTACAAAAAAAACAATGAAGATCTCCAACACACTTCCATCACGAAACATTCAAGAGACATCAAGCAGTGAAATCATTGGAAATTCGTCACGAAGAAAATTGCATTTGGCGGCACAATTCCTGTAATACGCATAGGCAAAACAACGTTAAAGCACTCGCCTACAAAAGACTGAACTAGATTTAGTTGGGCGGGAGCAAGAAAAAAAAAGATTGGCATGACCATGTTGGCCTGTCCTCTCTAAAAAAAAAGGGTGTTTTGATTTTTTGCCGGAGGGCTCACTGCACAGACGCTTTGCTGTTTTTTTTGCCCAGATAGAACTTTCACAGACGAAGCCCCAATTTCCGTCTGAAAAGTGGCTTCACAGATGTGAAAACTTAATATGAAGTGATTTTGAATATTTCATCAAAGCATAGAAATAACAATACAGTGTCTCAGGAACATTGTATGAAACGGTAGCCACTGACCGATTAGTAGCATGTACATACATTTCGAAATCTGGCCTAAAATTATTTAACCAGGGCTAGTAGATATTGCGAGCATATCTAATACTCACCATAATGCACAAAACCTATACAAGGGTTTATAACTCGTCAAAGTGTATAAATAAAAGCGGAGACGCAAAAGACCAATGTTAACGCGACACAGCTATCAATTAAAGATACAGCAAAGGACATTAAGGACAACTGTGAATTTCCCTAAAAACATTTATCAAACCAAATTTTTCATCTCAAACATGAAAAAGATGCATTTGCATGATTGAACAGTCGAATCACGGGCAACAAATTCTCAAACACTCTTAAATAAGTTACAAACACACATGAAGGTTAAAAGGAAGAATGTTCTCAGTTTCCCGGGGAGAAAAAAATACAGGTTACAGTGATTCTGGATAGAAAATGTTCATCCTCATCAACATAGATTCAAGGCATGTGAACTAGAGGCGTAGATAGAAATAATAATGATGTTACTGAATCGATTTTAATATTCAATAAAGCTATACCGAATGAATTTTACAAAGGCCACATCACTGACATTATTAACTCACAACATTGCATAGAGTTGGCAGCATGTATGGCGTCTGTACAAAGGCTACATTGTCAATATATGATTGTTTTTTAATCTCTGATAAGCAATGCATAGATAATTACTGTAGATGTCCCAGAATTGATTGAAACCACATTCATAAGAGATGAAATACAACAATAGCAGCATCAAGAGATGACAAGAGAAAATAGTGCCATAGGCCTTATAAAGAAGATATGATTGATGTAAAATTTTGAATTTACCAAACCATTTTTTAACAGGACAATACACGGTATGCGTAAAATTCGTTGCATAGAATAACGCCAAATCGATATGCGTATATGTATGTGTAGTACACATTCTGCAGGTGAACCCAAAGGATGGAATTGGCGTTTTGAAGTAGCCTAAAATTATAAACTGCCCTCTACTAATACCAGACGCAAGAGCGATTGTGATTTAGGGAGCGATCAATGAATACAGAGTAAACCCAATCGAGTGTAAAACATACTTGAAATTTTACATCTTTTTAGAATTAACAGAAAGCACCCATGCATGTCAGCAAACTAATTTTCTTAAAGTACAGTCACTAATTTAGAAACACTGGTATACGCGTACGTCAAACAGTGACGAATTGGGTGATTTTTAAAATTCTTATTTTTTTGCGTTTTGACTCTTTGACCGATCTCGTTGCTACGGGTAATCAACCGTGTATCTACCGGCTGCAATCTCATCAGAAAGAGCCTCGAAGCCGGTTTGCGGCCTGAATTTGAAGAAATAAAATATCAATTCACCATGATCGACAAAAAATACAAGAGATACCAAAAGCATCGCAATAAAATTTTATGGCGACTATATAAAGCAAAAACAATGCTCAAATAGCTATGATATTGTGTATATCTTATTCATATTGCCTTCCTACTTCCAAGAACAAGGAAAACGTTGCTCAGTATTCAGAAAAATATCAACATCCGATATCTAGAGGTTGAGATTCAAAGAAATATTCAATTTGTAACAGGAAACCCAACTTTCAATTTACCCTTGCCTACTAGTTAGCATCATTTTCAATATAATCTACACCACACTACATTGACTTTCACAGGCACGCCAAACTGCAGCACACCGGGCGGTGGCGCTCACACACACACACAACCTGAGTAAAATTAATCATTGATTCACCAAATCAGCGGGTACACTCACGATCTTCTGCACCCAACCTCATCCCGTCCCTAACGTGTTCGGTATGGTAGAATATTATTTGTTGAACGGATTTTCAAATTCGGCTACCGAAAATCCTAGATTTTTCCCTTTTTAAAGTGTGGTCTCACCGCTACCTACTTCATGCAGATCCGATTATCATGAGACAAACATCTGCTTCACTGTCCCGGAGCTGCTGATGTTGCTGCTGGATATTGACCGGATTGTTGGGCCTGGCTATATAATTGGCGATAATATTCTGCCCACGCCGCACTGTAGTCCGTCTGTAATTAGTATAACAGAAGATGTAGGAAGCCACCGTTTGAAATATGGCATGAAATTTGAAGTATTACCTGAGATGTTGCTGCCTGAGGTGCAGGAGCCACGGCTACTGCGTTACTGGCTGCAGCCTCTGCTTGTTTTTTGTAATATTCCTCCCATGCTTTTGTGTAGTCAGGCTGGGCAGCTGCTGGTTGAGCCGCTAAAAATACAGTTTACCATAATTATGTTGACACAAGTCAAGTGATACATTGAAAACGAGCATACCTGCCACGGCTGGTGGAAATTGCGTGGCAGCCTGAGCTGCCGTAGCAGTGGCTTGAGCCGCTGAGGCAGCGGCTTGAGCAGGCTGTTGTCCTTGACTCTGATAATATTGGTAGTAAGTCGCAAATGCGGCGGCGTTCGGATCAACTGGCTTGTCTGTTGTAGAAGTAGATAGATATTAAAATAAGTACCAACAACTAATGTGCTTCTATTGGCATTCTTTGGGCTAGACGTCAGGACAGACACAAACTAGCCACACTGTTTGGTGACCGCATCCGCATCCGTGTTCTTTGGACTAGTCCCTCCACCGGGTGACTCAAATAGAGATGAGGTTAATAAATAGTCCACTAGATTCGGGGGAAGGGTTGCATTCAAAGCAAATGCTACGACTATGCATTATCGTTGCTGGTAGTTTCTGCATGACAGGCCGAGTTTACAGGCTATCCAATCCAAACACATTAGTGGTAGCCAGGTACAGTAAATTTCAATGGAGAATTGTACACTGGACAATGTCTATGAGCAGGAAAGCCTGTTATGACCAGCAGCACAAAAGCTCTGCTGAGCATCTTATCTTGAGCTTTAACTAGGGGTTGACCGATTAATATCAAGGGCAATATTTCTATTTTTGCGATTATTGATATCGACACTCAGTCAAGGAAGTCGATATTCAACGTGGACCTCAATAAATCACTGAAGTCGAGGCCGATAGTCATGATTTTTCTATCATCGATATTGCCCCATCAATCACGCAAAGGTTGATTATCGCATCAGCCAATCTGGACGATAAACTTGTGACAGACATTACTCACGTGCATCTGGTTGGACCACTCCATTTGGTTGTGGTGCACCCGGTGCTCCTGGTCCTGGCCACTGATACTGTCCCGGTGCTGTCCATGGCTGTTGTCCTGGGAATGGGTGGTGGGGAGGTTGAGATGGCGCAGGTGGAACCTGTGGAGGTGCTCCAAATCCAGGGCCTGGTGGTGGGCCACCGAATCCACCCTGAAAATTAATAGGTACATTTCATTAGACTCTGCACGAAAGCAACACATTGGAAATATATCTTACAACAGCATAAAGTGTCCTAATATTGCGTAAGAATATGGTGAAGCCACTATGGCCTTTGGCCAATACGTCTGGTCTTGATTTATTGAGAATTATAACATTCACAAGCTTTTGGAACTCAGCTCCTTCACCAAGTTTAGTTGGACAAATCGTAAGTTATTACAGTACTTCAGTGAATGACATCAATACAGCAAGCGAAGTCTAAAAATGTTACTACAGTAGATTCGGATTTTTTTTGGTTATCAGCTATTCAGTGAATGCTGTCGATTCTCATAAGAAATCGATATAATCGTGGGGAATAAGGACATTTCGTCCTTGCGAACAATCTCAGATATAATAGGTTGTTTTCACATCACATATGTCAGAAGCAGAACTGGCAACAACCATTTTCATCATTGAATGTTTTAGATTAGCCGGAAAACAGGGGACGCGACT
Source organism: Botrylloides violaceus (assembly GCA_030412335.1). Classification (NCBI taxonomy): domain Eukaryota; kingdom Metazoa; phylum Chordata; class Ascidiacea; order Stolidobranchia; family Styelidae; genus Botrylloides; species Botrylloides violaceus. The sequence goes on from JASFYC010000762.1 coordinate 104,944, forward strand.
TTGGGAGAATCGCTTGTGTCTACAGGAATTGGAACTGCTACGATTCCAGCAATGAAACACCTTCCGAACCAAGCTGTAGGTGAATTTACACTCGCGCTCGGGATTATAAGATGCAGGCTGCAATTCATGGTACCTAATATGAAAAAGCCTCGGATAAAAAATTCCAGAAATCACCCTACTTTCTGTGCTTGGCAAATGGGCTAAAATTTGGGTGCCTTTCTATACCAGACATTTTTGATCGTGTGTGCAAAAATCCCGAGAGAAAGTTTTTCAACATCTTTTCCAGCCCGGCAGGCTTCTTTTAAAACAAATGCATTAAAATGATTGGATACCTGTGGAGGAGGAGCGAATCCGCCAGGCGGTCCACCTCCAGGCGGACCATGCATTGGCCCGGGATGACCCATTCCGGGTGGGCCCATATTATGTCGCATGGGTCCTCCCCTGTTTGGCCCACCTTCAACTTTTTCTTGGATCAACTGTTGCGCATGAGCGATTTGGTCCGGTGAACCTGTCAATTATTCAGATTGTTGGTTGTTGAGAGCATTAACCATCAGTTATTATGGATAACGGAATATTTCAAATTTGCCATCAGAAAATGGGTGATGGATACGCGTCTTCATAGCAGAAGCTCAACTCCATACTGCATCATGTGGCAAGCTACAATTCAAAGGAACTGACTCGAAACATTAATGCCTAAAATCAACAACAAGTATCTAAGATTGATGTAGCTAAGAGAGAGAGAGAGAGAGAGAGAGAGAGAGAGAGAGAGAGAGTATCTATGAGAGAGAAGAAACCAAGATTGAGAAAAAGTACCTTTGATTATGAATGTCTTGAAATTTGGATCGCTTCCAGGGGGCGGGTTTCTCTGAATCTCGACGTGGGCTTGAGATTGAAGATTGATGTTCTTTATCGTCTCCCCACCTGGAAAATAACCATTTCCACACCTTAGTGTTCTGGGGGCTGGCCCGAACCCACACACGACAAGCAGACTGAATTTCAAAGCAGAACATGTAACCGTTGGACATATCTCCTGCTGATCAACAGTTATTCCACTTTACAGCTGACAAGTAACTCACCTTTGCCAATGACTAAGCCTGTCTTATTTGCTGGGACATTGTATTCGACTGTATTAACCCCTGGACCAGATCGACCATGGTTCATACCGGGATTGTCCCATTGTCCAAAACCTCCACCGGCAGAACGTTGTTGGCTCATCCCACCACCACCACCCCCAACATGACCTGAAAATACAATATTAAAACCGTAAGCACTTAACTTGCTTACCAATCTTCATGCAGGAGGCTCACTGGAGTTTCAAGCATGACCATGAGGCCCCATGTTTTAGTATTTAATTGGTAGAAAAATATTGGAGCCTGTGACGATTCCAAATCATAATAGATGGAATAAGCCAACACAGATTTAACGCCCAGTGAATATAATTCAAAATATTTTGGAGCTCTTCCTCCTTTATCAGGTGGAAATAGAATTTAGTTGAATTATAAATACTGTATATCAATAAGACAGCTCGAACATCATTTTCACCCGTCCTGAGGAAAAAAAAGATTTCTGTACCTCCGTTATCATGCTCCTGAACACTCTGTACTAATTCATTGACTCTGGCGATTGCTTCTTGCACGCCTTCATGGGTTCCGCTTATGGTACACATCCTGTGTTGGACGTTAGGGTCCTCTGTGAAGAAAAAGTATATATCGATGGAGAGACAGGAAGGTTTACGTCACAGCAGGGTGAGTAGACGACGTCTCAATTCCCTCAACAGGCCATACAACTATGTAGGGCATTACAATGGTAGATGACACTCAACCTCGGAAATGTACGGGATGGGGAAAAGACTGGAATTTCTTCGGCTACATTTGAACAGATGTCATAATGCTGCCGGAATTTTCAAAAGTGCTCGCAAAATATCAGTTTCCGGAAATGATATACCGGAGCAGAGTACTTTTTTGCATCCCATGGGAATTTGACCTCATGTGGTATGCCAGGGAGGCATTATGTGAGGTCAAACGCCCGTCCCTTACCTTCTTCCTGTTTGAACTGAACCCTCGTTCGTGTTTCGTTTTGTATTCTTGTGATCATTTCTCCGCCTTTTCCTATAACAACGCCGACGGCAGGTTTTGGAACAGGTATGTTCACTCTGTTGGGTTGACCCATACCACCGCCTACCCCGTGGTGCTGCTGTAATGAAACACAAAATTGTAATAGCAAATGGTGGACGATCATTTTTAGAGTATCTCCATTGCCACAAGGCCAAATTTATTGGAGTCATGCTCCTAGATCAATAGAAAATGGATGTAATAGGTGGGTGGGCGTTAATACCACGGTGTCTCTATCTAAGTAGTAAAGTACAATGCATAACTACACAGCGATGTTGCAAGGACACTAGAGCTTTAAAGTTTCAATCAGATGTGACCACCAGACAAGTACAAGTATGATAAGCGGGTGCCAACTTACTTCAAAATCTGTTCATCTCCATTCCTCCTCCTCTCCTCCTCCTCCACCACCACCGCCTTGTCGGTTAGCTGCGATTTGGGCGTCTCTTTGCGCCATTAGTTGCTCCACGGCTTGTTTTGCTTGCTATAAAATAACAAGCCAAAACTCACTGACTGTGTCAATTGATGAATTGGTGGGAATTTGAAAATTTTTGTCATCAGAATTTGAGAAGTGGACAAGTGTCCTTGATGAAAAGGCTCAATTCCGTGATGTATTATGTGGAAGGGACTATATTATTGAATTTGGTACATGTACAGTGGAGATTCAAGGACTGCCTTCAAGTAGCAGTGTAAACAAAAGTTCAGGCCTTAAAATATTTGGTGTACATGAGGAACACTCACCTGAACTTTCATCGGATCGCCTGATATCCTTAATGGTTTATCGAGTCCTGTGTTTTGAGTCGTATCTTGTATCAACATCATTTTGACTCCAATGTTTTGTTGTAGCTAGAAAAAATTGAACAACCCATTTATTAGCATTTTATGCCCGACATGTTCTTTCCCATGGATGTACTGGGAAGGGCACGCAGCATAACTACATTACTTTACTTACTAAATTCTACCACAAAGAAGATACGACAGAGGTAAAAAAGCCTAGTTGAAAACATTCACAACACATTCAAAGTCATGAATAACATTCACAAGCTCTCAGAGCAGTATCTCGGCATGAAGCTCAAAAATTCTCCGGAATTCAAGACAGGATGTCAAATTTGTGGTGAATCTTTTTTAGGATAGGCTTGTCTAAATTGATTATCCGCTATCGGCTAAAATTCTTGATGTTAGACTCTTACCGATTTTATCGTATCGCCTCCTTTTCCTATGATCAGTCCACATTTATCTGGTGGGATCATCAACTGTATGACTGTTTGAGCTCCATTTCCGCTCATTTCTTCAAGTCCTGCTATGTTGTTATTCACGTTGCCGCCCAGGTTTGCGTTCTTGATAACTTCTTGTAAAGTGGCACGGCATGTTCTGCAAGACAGGTTCATGGAGATGATTTTTAATCCTACACAAGAATCTAGCTCACACACATACACACACAACAGTGAGAAGAGTTTTTTTTTTTTTCACATCATGTTATTTGAAAAACTTTCAGAATACTCACGCGATTTGGTCGGGAGTTCCTGTTAAAGTACAAGGTCTCTCGTTATTCTCTGCACACTCTTGAGCGATTTGGACTCGACAGCCCGTTTGGGCTTGAAGTTTTGTTATATTTTCACCTCCTTTACCAATAACTGAAAACAGATGCAGTATTGTGAGCAAGGGGCCCACCCATACAACTCCACTAAAGACTCGGGAAACTCTAAATCTGACTTAACACACAAAAGAGCAGAGCCAGCTGGCCATACAGACTGTCATATGAGCAACACGGGGATAGGGGTCGACTGAGTTATCACAACCAGAGACACCGTTGAAAATTGGTGAATGGGTGAACCGTCCCTTACCTTTATGGCTGTTCCAACGAACTCAAGTTGCCAATTCTATGGGAATTGGCACAAGCAAATGAATTCGGTGGGTTACTATTCCTCATCAACTTACCAGACAAATGGTGAAGCAATTGCCCAGCCTTGGTTAGAGGTTTGGATACGTAAGGTAGGGACGGACTTCTATTTATTTGACAACAAGTCGTACACACCATACGAGAACAGAACAGGCCATCGAGTGTCAAAATTTCACGAATTTGTTGCAACGAAAATTAAGGCAACACATGTGAAATATTTCCAAAATTTTTCCCAGCAGGATCCCGTTATACATATCTAATTTTAGTAGCGTTCAAAGTTCTGTAATTCCTCTCATTACCAGTAAATTTATTATATTGGTGAGCACTGCCTATTACGGTATTACGGCCCTGTTTACTACTACTACTACTACAATAGTAGACTAGGCTACCAAACTTACTTAATCCGACTAGTTTATCTGGCAGGTGGATGTTCTCCGTTACGGGAACCCTGAGAAATAAAGCAGAAGAATAAAGATAAAGCCTGCCGAAGTGCAGATATACGTTGACAACAACATGCCTTTTTTATCTAACCGCAATGACAAGCAGAGCAAGAGACTTGTCTATTGGTAACTTCAATAACAGCAAGCATGCTAGATACACACACAGACTTAACTCTGCTCGAAAGCAACACATTGGAAATTCATCTAACAACAGCAAGTGTCCTAATTTTGTCGAAGAATATGGTGGGGCCAATATGGCATACAGATTCATAGATATCGCACAGATTTGCCTCATATTTAACGTCCGGTGTTGGTTTATTGAGAATTATAAAATTTACAGGCTTTTTGAATTCCATTCCTTCATCAAATTTAGACGGACAATTCGTACTACAGTCATTCAGTGAATGCTATGAACTCTATAAGAAATCGATATCAGCATGGGAAAATGGATGTCTCGTCCTTGCGGAACAATCTCAGATATAATAGGTTGCTTTCACATCACATATGTCAGAAGCAGAACTGGCAACAACCATTTTCATCATTGAATGTTTTGATTCCGTAGCTGTTGAGGAGCGAATCCACCAGCCAGGCCATGCATTGGCCTCGGAAGACCCATTCTTGGACAGCAAGCATGCTAGATACACAGCCTAAACTCTCAATTCCGCATAGACATTCTATAGGCCTACATAATGGGCATGATCTTCCACAAACTATACTGCAAAAATCTAGGTGTATGACAGTGCAGGTTAGCACCACAAATAACGGAATTATCGCAAGATACTGAAGGTCCGTAAGAATAATAGAATAACGTCGACTCACCTGCCACCAAGTTGTTGTTGCTGCATTGACCCCAATATGTTCACTAAAGACAAAAAAAATCGTTTAACCATCGCTTCCTAACTTAAACGGATTGACGTCAGCAACTTACGATCATTCTGGGAAGCCAGCTTCTTGGCACCAGGCTCATCTGCAATGAAACGACCAAGCTGATGACAAAGAACAAGCACAATCCTAACTCAGCAGCAGTTTAATCGATAAGTATCGGAACAAGCTAAAGCTCAGATAGGGGCGAAATAATTCTACATTGAAAGCCAATTCCGAAGTAATCATGGCTACACAGAAACTTCAATCATCACCACTAAAGCTGTTCCGACACACCGACAACATGTTTTTGAGAATAAATTGTAATGGATAAGCCGTAAATGAAAGCTATCTATATCAAGTGCTGCACCACAAAGCAACCAACTCGACAATCATTAGCATCAGACACACCACAAACCTGCAAAGCCAGGAATTAAGACTAAAGATACAAAAATCCACTAAAGATCTCTTATTCCCTTTCTATCTCAAAGACTCGTCATGTTTCAAATGACCTCCACCAATTAAATTCTTTAAAATGTCATTTTTCGATCACTGTGCATAAGGATGACACTTTGCAGCAGATCTAACGCAACAGAGCTACCATTATAATAGCCACAATGCAACAAGGAAGCGGAAGCCGTCAAACTACTTACTTCCCATTTTTTACATAGACACGTTCCCTATGAACATCAATTTTACAAATATATTAAATACAGACTTTGGAGAAAATTACCGACTCTACAAAAACCGGTGAGATATATATCTGACATGAGCACCGGTACGTTATAGAACACAAATGTGTCTAGCGAAAATAATGTTTACAAACTCTTTTTTATAGGCTATGGGGAACATGATGTAGGCGACTTCCCGGCAACTCAAAGCTGAGTAATGCAATAAAAACCCACAGCTGATCAGTGGCAGACAACAAGACGGTTCATCACAGATTTGATGTCCAGCTTTGGTTTCTTAGTGATCATGCCACTCACATATTTCAGAGCTTTGCTCATTTATCAGGTGAAAATCGCCTTCGATGAACCAATTGCTACTTTAACATTAGCCCTTCAAGTGGCTAAAACTGCACGGAAATTTCTTGAAAATTTAGTTCATGAAGTAGAAAATGTTGATTATAAGTATGTGACATGTTCAATACCTGAGTGTTCACCGGAATCTTCTAATGGGCGCTTGTTAGAGTAATCTCCCATAGGACCTGGGTTTTCTGGTTGAATCTTTGATGCAATCTGAAAATGATCGTATGTGATTTTGGTAAAATTATCGACACCGTGTCATTCAACCACGCAGTAAGTCGCCATGCTGCCAATTTTGATGTCAGGTGATAGTATCCAAATGACCGCTTATTTTTAAACACATTCCATGCGGAATTATTGGTGTGGAAATAGGAGCGTTTGTGTACTTCTGCTATGCATAATTCAACTTCTGGTCTACAAAAATTGACCTAAAAACCCAATCAAGTTTACATATTGGCTACAGCATAAATAACCAACATGGTAGCATCACGAGAACGTGACGTATTTTTAGTTACAAAATCATTCTCTACTTTTTGTGCAGAATTTTGAGGATCTGGTGCGGCGTTCCGTGCGGCCCTGCCACGATTAGCATACAGACAGGCCAAGTGGACTTAGCGATACTAAAAATCCAGAGGTTGCTGGTAAGGTTCTGATAGGTAGTTACATGATGATACATTGAAGAGCATAGTGGAGCCGATGGCGGACAATCAATAGATATTGTAAAGAAGATCATCACAGATTTAGCGTCTAGCCTTAGTTTATCAAGAATTAGAACATTATTCATTCATTATAAATAAATTAAGCCTGAACGCTAAATCTGTGGTGATCTTCCTAACATAATGATAGTATATATAAGACATGCATCGACAGGAGCTAAATGAGCCAGCCTTCAACCGGTCTAGGTTTGGGTTACATTGCTTAGTCTGCCAGGACTGCGTCTCCAACATAAAGACTTGAATGTCATATCGGGCCACGCTGTTAATACCTGAAACGGTTACTATGATTTCATGTTCTGGTACCCTACGTACTACTTTCTGGTTGACAAAATAAAGTTCTCTTTCTTTAATAACGCAAATTCCACTTGATGTGTTTAATTTAGTGGAACCCCTGTCTGAATATGCGGAAGCTGTACCAAATGTATGTAAATTTTTAACTAAACGTGGCAAAACCTTTCATCTGCCTCGAACAGCTGTAACCGGAATAATGGAACCGCCCAAAGGAACAAGACACATATTGCAATCTAAATGCTACCCACAACCCGCTATTTGGTAAATATTAATACACCACACAGCACATACCATGCATACATGTATACAACATATTCATAGAAACGTGGCCTGTTACTACAAAATCAGAAAATGTTTCAACTTACGGTACCTCACGAGCTCTCTGTAAAGCGTCGGCGTATCCCGGTGCTGTACTTTGAGCGTCTCCTGAAGCATTGCCAATAACGGCGGCCATCTACTAAAATTGCTTCTCTTCAGCACGAGAACTTCACTCCGATTGCCCACCGCAGAAATCGAAGGAGTACAAATGAAGGACGTCTTGGAAAAACGAGGGTGAGTAGACAAGCGGAACTGTGTCAACGGCAGACAAACCACGTGACTGTTGCATTATGGGAGATTTCTTCTCGTCAAGAGAATAAAAGATACAAACGAAGATGTGAGAGACAGTGCCGTTATTGGCGCGCGAAAGAAAAACGGAGTCGGGCTTTTGCTTATGTTGTCTCATCTCATCTCGGCGACTCCTCGTGGCGGAGAACTTTTTGAAAAATATTCAGATTTTTGAGTCTGCGTTTGCGCCATTTTAATTTGATTTTATAAGCAGCACGAGGTATGATCGACCATATATCTCACCAATGACGCCGAAGGCGTAGGCGTTGCACTCGTGTCTGTGGCGCGGGGGAGATTTTGCATTAATATAAGAATATGAAATTCGTACACATTCTAGTTTTTGTAGAAGGCCTGTAGTTGTTTTCTGACAGTTTTAGGACTGGGCCTGGACGGCAATAGTCATTCAACGAAGTCAAATGAAAAAGAGCCACAGCAGTTGCAATAACATATCATTTTTCGGGCTATATCCCACAAGTACTTTGGAACATTTCATGGCCTAATTTCGTCCGTCGAAGCCAGAAAATTGTCGCCATACAATTTTTGTATAAGCTAATGGAAAATTCCATTGCGCTCTCTCTTTTTTTTTCAGTTTGACGTCATTTTATGCGATCATCCATGCGGCAAACACGTGTGAGATCGCTGCAAGGCGTCGTCACTCGTCAGCGTCCAGATAAATGCCGGCGCAATTTCGTCGGTCGATTCTATCAGTTGGGTTCGGGTGGCTTGCGTGGTTGCTGTGTCATTTCACCGAATATGGGAGTTAGTTGGCAAAAGTGAGACGTGGTTTTCACCCTGCCGCAAAGTCATTTTTGCAGCAGTCATCATTTGTAATTGTGTGGCGTACGCGAGAATGGGTAGAACTTGTGAACCGCGGTTAACGTTGTACTGTTTTTGATATAACCAAAAGCCTATAACTCTGTGACATTGCGTTTCAGAATTCAGATTAGGTTACAACTGTTATAATTTGAAAAATTTATCATGCCGGTTACCGTATTTTTTGACATGACCGCTGACGGTGCACCACAGGGCAGAATTACAATGGAACTCCGTGATGACGTCGTACCAAAAACCGCTGAAAATTTCCGGGCACTTTGTACTGGTGAAAAAGGATTTGGGTACAAGGGCAGCTGTTTCCATAGAGTCATCCCAGCTTTCATGTGTCAGGGCGGAGACTTCACAAACCACAACGGTACCGGTGGAAAAAGCATCTATGGCACCAAATTCCAGGATGAGAATTTCAACCTCAAGCACACTGGACCAGGAATTTTGTCCATGGCCAATGCCGGTCCCAATACTAACGGATCACAGTTCTTCATCTGCACTGCGAAGACAACTTGGCTTGATGGCAAACATGTAGTGTTTGGTAAAGTCGTTGGAGGTTATGATGTCGTGAAGAAATTAGAAAGTTATGGCAGCGGGAGTGGGAAGACATCTAAAAAAGTCGTGGTTGAGAATTGCGGCCAATTGTAAAAATTGTAACATGTTTTTTGTTTTGCTTTTTGTACCATCATATTGTCATGATATGTGATTGATTACTGCATATGTATCCGGACTTTTGGGACCGCCTGTGGCTGGAATGTGTAATAAACCCGACCCGACTACATTACTATCTCCTTAATTTCGATCAAGCTTCCGCGCGTTCCGGCTCGTTAAAAGCCGATATTGCGATTTTCGGCTGTGCTGCGTGGGGTTACTCGTCCGCTTCATATACACAGTTTGCACTCATATGAAAGGGAACGGGGACTGCAAAGAGAGGTAGACGATGCGAACGGATTGACACGGTTACTTGATGCAGGTTTTTGGAAACTAATAACAACGTGGAATCGTCCGTCTAATCATAGTTCATATACATCTCGTTATCACTGATGAAACTACATCTAGATCTAGCCTAACCACAGAGATATATAACGGTGTCTGCCCCGACTTCAACTCTATGGCTTGCCGAATTCGCGCATGAGTGCACATCTCATTGGTGTGTCGGCTGGCGCGCATACCTTCATGTATAGTAAACGTCCGTACAAGTAATATTTCTGGAAGTATAAATATCCTGTATCGGGAAGTTCCTGGTCATTGAGAGTGAGCAAGTTAGGCAATGGGACATCACCCAAGGCATAAATCGCCGGAATTCTCAGCAATGGATACCTGAGTAGGCCTATATCCACAGTGCCATTTTTGGCGATGTCATTGTTCCGCTCCCGTATTTTCGGGTTACCCTTCCCAAAGAGAGGGAGAGAGTTTGCTTCTCACTATCCTCCCGTGTCTGTGGTGCGTGGTCTGCGCGCGAGAGATGTTGCAGTAAAAGTATTCTGGTGTGGAAATGTACATGTTTAATTCTGTTTCCGTACTATACAGTTGGCTAGTTGGGGACTTCGTTTAATTGCTACCCATAGCCTATAGTAATAATGTCTGGCGAGTGGTGTCTTATTGAAAGTGATCCAGGAGTATTCTCATCCTTGATACGTGACTTTGGAGTGAAAGGAATACAGGTAGAAGAAATTTTTGCATTGGATAAATCAAGCTTTGAACATTTACGTCCAGTTCATGGATTAATATTCCTATTCAAATGCATTGACGACTCAAATCCTGAGGGTACACTCGTTCAAGATAGCAGGCTTGACAGTATATTTTTCGCAAAGCAAGTGATAACTAACGCATGTGCCACCCAAGCTATTGTAAACATTTTGCTAAATGTTGAACATGATGACGTCACGTTAGGTAGCACTATGTCAGATTTCAAAGATTTTACGCAAGCATTTGATTCTGCAAACAAAGGCCTAGCGTTATCAAATTCTGATGTGATTCGTGCTGTCCATAACAGCTTTTCAAGACAACAAATTTTTCAATTTGATAATTCAATGACAAGCAAAGATCAAGATAGTTACCATTTTATTGGATATATGCCAATAAACGGCCGGTTATACGAACTAGATGGGATTAAAGCGGGGCCTGTTGATCATGGAGCAATTGGCAGCCACGACTGGCTAGACTTTGCATTGACAGTTATCCAGCAACGAATTGCAAAGTACAAAGAAGGTGAAATTCATTTCAATTTATTAGCATTAACATCAGACCGTAAGATGGTGCTACGACGACAAATCAGCAATTTAAAAGAGACTTTAGTGACATGCGTAGCCATGGAAACAGAAGAAAACTCTGAAGATCTTGTCAATTCACAAATCGCGAATCTTGAAAATTTGATTGCAGAGGAGGATGCAAAACAAGAGCGATATCGAAGAGAAAATGTTAGAAGAAAGCACAATTATCTGCCTTTTATAGTGGAATTGATAAAAATATTGGCATCCCAAGGAAAACTTGTAGACTTAGTGAAAAAGGAAATTGATAGAACCAAGAATCAAAAGAAGCCTGTCACCAAGGCATGATGTGATGTAGACCTACTTATTTCAACATTTGAAATTCTATTAGAATTATTGCTGCAGAGCTCAAAGTTGTACCCCTGGTGATGGTTTCATTGAATTTGACTGTGAAATTATGTAGATTGAATCATATTTTCATAGTTTTGAAGTTTTCGACCTTGACTGTTTTTCATATTTTGGACTAGCTGGACAGCACAAGCACACAGTAAGTGTAGTGTCATAGCTACCGCATTTTGCCAAGGCAGTGAGAGCAATTAATCGAGAAGATAACACACCACATATTTCCATGCAGGAACTACTGCTTGAAAAAAGTGTAGGCCTTACGAAGCCTTCGTACTAGATCCTTGTCAACAACCCTTCGCTTCATCTATCAAGCTAGCCAGTAGTCCTTTGGCTATATCGGGTGATTCTTGCCCGAACCTCTCACTATTTCTCCACTTGTGATTAGGACTAACGCAGGTCACCACCTTGGCCACATGCCTACGAATTCATTTACCAAATTTAACCCATCAAAGCAGGGGTTAGTATAGCCATAGTAGTGACGTGCAATACTAAACAGTATTTCTACCAATTTATGCACAAAGTAACAAATTCACAGTACCTTTCTAACTAGCTAGTTTTCTATCCGTATTTGCAAGTCTCAATGTGGCTCCAAATGACTCGATGATACTAGCAGTAAAAACAGGAGAGGCAAGGCAGATCACATGCTCTATTGCTAGGAATCAGAAAATAGTTGGCAGTGGAAAGTTAGCAATGATAGTGTAACATGAATGGGCAACTATGATTAGGAATAGGCGCAGAATCAAATATGTGGAATCGACTAGATGACAATTTTGAATTCAAGTCTCTAGCACCATCTAGTGTGTTGAATATTTTTCAGCGTTAGCTCATATTTAGGGCCCATTTCTCCAGATGTTGATAAGTGTGACATCATAATAAATTTATACTATGTGCCGATAGTCCGATAATAATATATTGACATTATTCCCCCACCAAGATAAAAAGCTGTCTGTTGGCCATAACCATCAATTGCACTAGAGTGGTGATTCGATTCGAACAAAAATGAAACGAACTTGCTACCGTGGTTAAACCCTTAACAGTTTGAACTACATCAAATACACTTTATCCTCTACACTAATGACACGCATACTTTACAAGTAGCACAACTTCAGCATTGAGTTGAAGATCTCTTCTTCTCCATTTCATGGCAATTATAAGGCTGATGAAAACTTGTCTGGTCCATGTTGCACAGGACATTAAAATTGGATACCGTAGCATATCAAAGGCTGGCCTGAAACAGTGGATAATTAGAAAACACATAAGTAACTTGCTAAGTTAAACAGACACACTGATACAAATTAGAGATAGTTCGATTTATTATTGGCCGGATAGATGCTCATGAAGCAGTCAATGCCATTAAGGAGCGGCTGGCCTAAAGAACCTGGATGAGGCCATAAAGGTATTGGGCAAGTTGTAGTTACAGTACTCTATTCGACAGTGATCCTGACAAATTTGGGAATGTCATGACATTCTTAGCCGTTAACTGCACACATGGGAACTCACCAAGCTGTCATAATACTTGCAAGGGGTCAACTAAACCCAAACAGGCCGATCTTCTGCGCAATTTTTTTGCATCCTGACGTTGAGTACAAATTCAGATTATCAGGAAACCATTGCAATTCATCCAGAACGTCTGTGATGTCAGCATCCTCGAATTTAATGTTTTGCCGACGGAATTCATCGATAATACACCAACGAACATGGCTTCGTTCCAATGGTAAGAATGGGATGAAATGGTCTATGAGATTTCTAGAATGTTAAAGGTTGGATTCGATGTAACTCAGTCAAAAGATGTCTTAAAAATGCACCAGAGTATTACCTCTGCCTAAGACAGACTCGAGTTCATCTGAGAAGTGTGACTCGAGTGACAAGGCGGGAAACATGGGATGGTAGTCGGCCCCTGAGCAAATTGTTCACTCGTATGTTACATAACAAATTTATTGCATAAATTTTAACGATGAGCTTGAGTGGATGTAGTGCTTAAGTCATGGGAAATTATAGCCAGTTCATCTCAGCAAATACATAGACCCAGCCTATGAATAATCTCACTAGAAGAACATACTTGTGAACCAATTTACTCTGTCTCAAGCCACTTTCTTGATTATAGGCACAGATTTCCAAAACAGCTTGCATATCTCGAAGCTTGATAGCTTCTCTCTTTCTCCCTCGCTCCCACTGTCGTATCACAGCCTTCGTGATCATGTCGCCACCAGTATTGCTAAACAACAACAAAAAATACAGCTAGATGACCATCCACCGTAGACCATTTACCATAATATGCTGTTATGTTTGTCTAATAGGCAGAATAAGTCATCACAGTTTTAACGACTAGTCCAGTTGATTAAGGACCGGAGCTCCAAAACTTTGGGAATTATATTCCATTAAACTGGACCGGATGTTAAATCTGTGGTGACTTGTTCTGTCTATTACTAGCATACCAATATTCTTTTTGTGTTTACGGTCACTAGTATGTATGTATGTATGGCGAACCGCCACACATTTAATGTAAATTTCAAGGAATTATCGCGTTTAAGATGCCTGTATCTTTTATATGGAAAAGTGGTCCTTGGAATAGGATTTCACCCTTTTGTATGCATTAAACTCATATGTAGACAGATATTTGTTTTTAAATTACTATTAGGATCGTTCGGCTCCACTATTTTTTCGCACCGCAATTCATTTTTTTCCTCTTGAGATGGTCCAAGGGAACTCACCTTAAAAATATAAAAACAGACTTTCTGAAGTCAACCCCATCTACTTGGACACTATGTCCAAGAAATGGGATCAAGACATCAATCATTCCTTCTGGCATATGATCCATCTCATCAAATACAAATAATGATCGGTCACACTTCGATACATTATGATATATCCACGAGTGAAGGTTATCCTGAATGCAATGAAGAAATTTAAGGAGAGGGGCATAATTTTACGAAGCGTAAGCGAATCGCTAAAGCAGACATTTTTGAAGATTATAAATATGCTTATTGCTTACCTTATAAACATTGATTTTATCAGGATGTTTGAAATGAATTTCTGAATTGAATATATGAACATATTGGCTTTTTTCTTTCTTTTTGTAAAGGTTATCAATGATCATTCTGGTTACAAAATTTTTCCCCGCACCTGTCCAACCTGTCAAAATGGTTGGGTTGTCACGAAAGCAAAGCGCAAATGCTGTTAGCGCACATACCGTGGAAAGAAAGCACCAAGGGCTTCTGAGGATGTAAATCCCTTGTGTGTGACTTTAGCGAGCGTAGCACTGTCGGTATAACGAGATGTTGGCCATGCAGCCGTGCATTCAAGTCCTTCTCGAGTCCTGCAATTGAAAAAATTGCAAATGTAAGCTATTACGGGAAGAAGAAGGCTGGTGCGATTTCACAGATGTGCCAGAGACAGACATACAGATTTTTATTTGCACGGAAGTGCGGTAACACAGAAGGAAGTTTAAAGGGTGGCAGCGATACAACCTTGCGTAAAGAAACACAATCTTCCAGTCAGCCGCTGGGTGAAGGGGGTTGAATATTGGGTGCTTGATAATATAAATAAGCAGGAAGTGAAAACAATATGCAGTATAACATGGAAAAATGGCGGAATTCTCTAAAAAATATAGATAGGAAATGGGGGAATTAATTAAATCGCGCCAACCCTATCAAACTTTATTCTGCAATTAAGACAAAGTAACAAACAACCTCACCGGTGTAGTTGAGTTTGATGTAAGGCTCGTAGCAGCACTCCGTGTAGTAGCATGAATTCACCACTTTCTTGATAATACCTGCACCTATAATTGCAATTCCACCGACTACAGCAGTAGTCAGTGGCTCAAAGCATGCTACGAAATATAAATGTAACAACAAAAGCCATGTTGCTGCAAGCCTAAGGATCCTCATTCCCACCAGGCTTCGATTTCGACTGAGAACTGGTGCTTGCTCCCTCTGCAATCTGCATACTACACCACTGAGCAATCATTGCATGGATTCGGATCTCAAACTGAATATTACAACCGAATCCTATTTGGGCTACTCTATATTATCGCCTGAGATATGTCACTTGTAGTTATATCTCATAAAATGTCAACAAAATATAATATTTGATAAAAATAAATATTATTCTTAACCACTAACGAAGAATTTGCGGATGCCAAAACGCCTGTGTTCGACTTTGAACTGCTGCAAATAAACTACGTCACGCACCAATGATTTGAAGTTACGTCGTTTCCAAATTTTAGGTCCCGTATCTAATGGCGACAATCTGCTGTATGAGCGCTGTGGCAAGTGGAATCAGAATGTTTCTGATTGGTAAGCCTATATAACGTTTATCATATATTATAGACAGTAATGTAAAAGGGCATGATATTGCGTAGTTAATAACGGATTAACCGCAGTATAGCTTTTTTGTTTGTGAGTCTAAATTCAGGATGACACCGATACGCGAAACCGCACATGATGAATAAGTAGTCCTATGCTGTCCTTGCCATAGGGGCTATTATAGGACTCCAGTGTAGTTCTGGAGGTGATAATATGATATGTAAGTAACCTTCGTGAAGTCAGAGGCATCGGCCAGAACCTCAGCAGGTATACTTCTCGCGTTTTAGACGACGCGTATTGTTTCATTATTGATATTGTCCTTTGACCGAGTAGACTATCTTACTTAGCGGGAATATTACAATATATACCTTTCTCTTATAGAATAGTGCAAGCAATTTATTAGAAGTGTTTTTAATATAACCAATTGCAATGGCAAATGAATCGTTATCATCAACCAGCCGTCACGAGAAATCTCTTGGACTTTTAACGACAAAATTTGTCGCTTTATTGCAAGAAGCCAAAGACGGGGTGTTGGATTTAAAAGTGGCTGCTGACCAATTAGCAGTTCGTCAAAAACGCCGTATTTATGACATCACAAATGTCCTTGAAGGCATTGGACTTATCGAGAAACGCTCGAAAAATAGTATTCAATGGAAAGGTTCTGGACCGGGATCAAGCAATCAAGAGTTATCAATGCAGTTAAACGCTCTTCGAGCAGAAATTTACGCTTTAGATGAAAGAGAAAAGAAATTAGACCAAGAACAGCAACGTGTTCATCAGAGCATTAAAAATGTAACTGAGGATATTGATAACAATCGTCTTGCGTATGTAACTCACGAAGACGTATGTGCATGTTTTCACAATCAAACTCTGTTAGCAGTACAAGCCCCATCTGGTACACAACTTGAAGTTCCTGTTCCTGAGCAAATCGCAAGCGGTGACCGAAGATATCAGATTCATCTTAAATCAACATCTGGTCCAATTAGTGTTTTGCTTGTAAATAAAGATGTTGCAGAGTCGCCGCCCGTTGCTGTCCCAGTTCCTCCACCAGATAACCCACAGCCTTGTTCATCATCCAGTTTAATGCCTGATATTCTAGATGAACGAAATGAACTGGACAACATAATGATTCCTCAACCTCCCAATCAAATAGAACCAACTCTTGCAAAAATTCCTGCTAACGTACTAGCTCATGACAAAATGGATGCACCCCCTACAATGAGTGATCTTTTCGATCCAATTGCTGGGTGTAACGATATTTTAGATCTATTAAAAACGGATGACATAGCGCCCTTATTGAGATTATCCCCTCCACCAACACTGGATTATGTCTTCAATTTAGAGCCATTTGAGGGAGCTAATGAGTTGTTTGATCTCTGCGGAATGTGATCCGATTCTGCATGTATGTCGTGATGTTTTTGTATCACGCGTCGGTTTCGTATTTCAAAATTTTGGTGTTTGAAACACCCCTTAGTGATGATATCTTCACTGTCAGTTTCCCGATACTGACAGACGTTGTACTGCCAATTTTCTGGTCTTCAAATTTGTGATTGGCACTTTCTTGCTAACACCGCCAGAGCGCGAGATCTTTTTCACTGGCATTAGTAAGTCTCACATTCTTCTCTTCCTTATGACGTCTCCTAGCACCTACAGATTCTACAGCCATCATGTGGTTGTGATGTGTTTCATGAAGGTCAATTTGCAACATACAAAATTGCCTAGCAACTTGCCTTCGAGTCATTAGTCAAAGTTGAGTCTACACAATATGCGACTCTACCCTCTACTTTTCTTGGGTAGACTGAACCATTAGCGTACTGTTTTAATTCAAATAATAATCAGGTTCAGTTGCTGGGCCTACTGTATGTTGTTGAATTTGTGTACCGTATTTTCTTGTAGTTGGAATGTTCTTTGATTGTAGAGTGTAGCTGACACTTTTTTCTCAGCTGGTTTCGTAGACATAGATTCCGGTAGCGCTAAAGTGGCATATCTGGCGGATAATGTAGGAAGCTGTCGTGCGATATTATCACAATCTACCTGTAACCTTCGAAACATTCACAGACTACTCCCGGCTTGTGTCTGTAAATTTGAGATTATAAATTTATACCAAATTGACAGTTGACATCATGCTATACACTGCAATATGTAATGATAGGCCTGATCTTTGGAATTGATAATTTCTGGTCAACTACCCATTTTTCATCAATTTTGCAATCATCTTTTCATGATTACGTTCGCATTTTTATCCAGACGATATTTCAAACCCATAAAATCATGATTATTGTGATATCATAATGTCACGAGATGTGAGGAAGAAGTATATTTTCGGTTTGATTCAAAATCACTTCGATGATATCAAAGATTTGGATGGAAAATACGCGAGCAACGGAGAGTTGAATTCGTTTTTGAATGACGGAAATCAAAGTACACTTTGTGCCGTTCAAAATGCTCCAAACAGCATTATTCTCACTAATTCTGTCAGTGGTGAGACAAAATACACGCAGAACATGCTCGTGTTTTATAAGTCACGACCGGAGCCGATTACTGACCAAAACTTGAAGACAAATGTCAGTGTTTCAACGATGTCGGACCCACTCAATGGGTTTTACTATTCTCTACAAAAGATATATGCCCCAGTTTTGCTACAAAACACAAGAAATTTGGATCCAAAACTTCAAAAATTATTGAGCGAATTAGAACGAGGATTGAGTTATCACGTTCGGAAAGGAGCGTCTCCAAGACATGTCGGAGATTCTACAGATTCTGATGTTTCTGATATCTTAGTTCCAATGGATGAAGTGAAATATTGGGAAGCGGTCTCGATGTCTGCATCGCTATTAGAAGTGAAAGAGCGTGCGCAAAAATTCACAAAAATTTTTCGCCTCCTTTCGAAGTTGTTTTCAACGTTAGACACAAGCTCGTTAAGTGATGGACCAGAGTTCGTCGCACAAACACAAGATGTCCTTGATGATCTGTGGAATCAAAACGACGTAGCTGATTACCCTGAGCCGAGAATGATGCATTTCTTAGAGATAATCGGAAATGAATTCTGTCGATACGTACAACGTCGTTTAGCAACACTGTTTAAATCAGTATGGACAGATTCCTATCCAAACGTGAAAGACGCGTTACGTCAGTCTATTGTGATTTGCGAAAGATGGATTTCTGCATGTGAGCAGTCAACTGACCTGTGGGAGAAATCTCCCATACATCAATGGACGTCAGGAAAAGTGCCGTCAGGTTATGTAGAAAATGTAATAAATCGACTGAAATCAGTCAGCGAACTTCGCACTGTGAACGAACAACTAATGCAGCTTCTTTCGCCGATGGAACGTGATCGTTTATCCATTTCAAACCAATTGGAAGATTCATTCAAAGATCTATCTCCAATTTATTACAATGCATACACAGAATCTGCTTATCAAACAGCGATTGCAAATTATCATCGAGACATGCGTCCAGCGGAGGACGCTGTTGCGAATAAACTTCGACTACGTCTTAAAAACACATCTGGTCAAGTCCATCAACTTTTGAGAGAATTTCAACAGTTTCGAGATTTGATAAAACGACCAAATGTCAGCCAAGCATTAACAGCAGAACGAGAGACCCTTCTCGGGCAGTTGGAGGATTATTTGAGATCAATGAAAAGTGATTTTCGTGCAAAATCTCAAAATTCAAGCCAGTTACCTAAAGGAAAAAATCTTCCCGAGGTCGTCAATAATATTGTATGGGTTCGTCAATTGGCGTCAAAAGTCAAAGAACTGCTAAAAGCGTCTACGGAATTATTAAGTTCGTTACAGAAATTTGAAAGTTTTAAACACCTCGCTCGGAAATTACTTGAAAACATGAAAATTTACGAGGACGATCAGTTTCAAGGTTGGTGCGAAGAAATGAAATCATCGCTAAACGATTCCCGTGATATGTTGAGCATTCGGCGATCAAGTACAGTCATGGAGCTCGATCATCGAGATGGAAAACTGATCATACATTACAGCGATCGACTTGTCGGGTTGCTACGTGAAACACGACAACTCGCAGCGTTTGGTTTTCGGATTCCGAGCGTCATTCAAGACGCTGTGACTTATGCGCAACAATTTTATCGTCACGCAGTCGTTTTGAAACAAGTCGCTCATTTTTATAACACAATCGACCAACAAATGATTCCAAGCCAACGTCCGATGATGTTAGAATCAGCGTTAACATTTGAAAAAATAATCAAAAACCCAAAAGGCGCAAGCACGAAAGACAACGACGGCAAAATACATATCACATGGGACAAACCAGGAGAGCTGGAGGAGTATATCAAAAAATTACAACACACTGCACAAAAATTAACCACTGAAAATCGTCAGTACAGAAAACAGCACGGTATTCTCCGAGAAAAAGTTGTATCGTTGATGAGCGTTGATCTATTACAAAACTTACAAAAATGGAAAGATTCGTTAGGTGAATTACGACGTACCATCGGAGAAATTCAAGTCAAAAATTCAATTAGTACATCAGATATTCGAACTTGGAAAGCTCATTGGAATCGACAACTTTACAAAGCGTTAGAGCATCAATATCAGATCGGATTGGAAGCATTAAATCAAAATTTGCCAGAAATTAAAGCAGATTTGATTTTTCGACAAGAAATTTTGCAATTTCGTCCATCATTCGAGGAATTGCGATCAAAATACTACAAGGAAATGAAGAAATTTATTAACATTCCAAACGTGTTTCGTGGAGTGACTGATTCTACTGACGACACCGTCGCGACTGGTCAAGTTGTTTTTCCTCTTATGATTGATAGAAACGCTGATGGCTTTTCTACGATATTTACAAAAGCGGAGGATTTATTTCGCCGTCTTGCTAAGGTTAAAGGTCAATTTGAAGAATGGGTTATTATCGGAACAGTGAAAGTCGACAAACTTGTTGAGAAATATTGCAAAACGTACGAAGAGTTTGAACGCAATTTTCGCATGGTTAAAACAAAAGGCAAAGAATCGGAGAAATTGCCGTCAGTTTGCCGGGTCGACTGCGTGGTTGTGTCGACGACTCCTGTTAAAGCTGCGATCGACAATCATTTACAACGCCTTTTTGATGCACTCATTGACGGATTGCACAATACCATCGGCGACTTAGTGAAGGAAGCGGATACGTTTGTCAATACAGCTTCTGAAGCACTCACCAAAAAACCAGAAACGGTGGAAGAAATCGGCGAAGCAAACGCAAAACATTCAGATTTCAAGAAGGCATTGCCTGGGATGAAAGAAAAATACAAAAGAGCTGAAAAATTAAACACATTGCTCAGAAAAATGGGCGGCGATGGGGCTGGGTCATCGCTATCGTCGTTACGTTCAAAATGGGACTCATTGGACATCACGATGGAGTCCTACCATGAAATAATCCAGAGTCAAATTGCCGTTATGAAAGCCGGCGTTGAGTCACGAATTCAATCGTACATTAACGACTTAGACAAATTCTCTCAGCGGTGGAATCAACTCAAGCCCGGAGATGACATCATCGAAAGCGGTGACAGGTCAAGGTTCAAAGTCGCAATAGAAGATTTAAAAAATCGAAAAGAAGAATTTTCTGATTTACAAACACGAAAAGATAAACTGGTAACGGAATGCAAACACTTTGAAATCGCTCAGCCCGATTTTTCTGCTGTTGAAGAACTACGTATTGATATCGAAGGCTGCGAAGTTACATGGTTGCTTTACGAAGACTTTAACAATGGATTGGATGAAATGGCGCAAGACGATTGGATAACATTTCGCAGCAAAACTTACAAATTCGAAGAATTTCTGTCGTCATGGGATGACCGTTTGCGAGGTGATCCATCTTCTATGACCATAAAAATACAAGAGGAAGTTTCAACATTTAAAGATTTGGTTCCTGCGTTGAAGTATGTTCGTGGAGAAAATTTATCGACTGATCATTGGATCGAGTTGTTTCAAATCGTTGGACTACCACGTGGCACTACACTTGAAAAATTACATTTTCGGCATGTTTTATCCGTCGCGGCCAATATCGTAAAGAAAGTATCGGAGCTTAAAGAGTTGAATAGTCGCGCACAAGGAGAGGTGTCTATTCGAGAAGCATTACATGATCTTGATATGTGGGGTGCGGCTGCTGTGTTCACACTGACTGATTATCAAGATTGTGAAGACAGAAATTTGAAAGTGATCAAGGATTGGAAAGAGATTGTTAGTGAGGTCGGGGATAACCAATGTCTTCTTCATTCATTAAAAGATTCTCCATATTTCAAAGGCTTTGAAGACCGTGCCGCAAGTTGGGAAAAAAAGCTCGCACATCTCGATGAATGTTTACATAAACTCAACTCGATACAAAGAAAATGGGTTTATTTAGAGCCCATATTTGGACATGGTGCATTACCCCAAGAACAAGCCCGTTTTGGACGAGTCGATCAAGAATTTCGTGTTATCATGACAGATATTTCTCGAGATAATCGTGTCGTTTCGCTCGTTGTACGATCAGGAATGCAGACGCAATTAACAGAAATGCTCGATCAACTGCAACGGTGTCAAAGGTCGTTGAACGAATATTTGGAAGAAAAACGTGATTCGTTTCCGAGATTTTACTTCATCGGTGATGACGATTTATTAGAGATTTTGGGACAGTCGACAAAACCAGAAGTAATTCAATCGCATTTGAAAAAACTTTTTGCGGGCATTTACAAAGTCGTATTTGATGCAAACCGTAAAAATATTGATGCAATGTGCAGTCTTGACGGTGAAGTAGTCGACTTGAAATCTCCGATTCGTTTGACGACGAACGTTGAAGAATGGTTGGAAGATCTGTCTAACGGAATGAAAGACACTTTGAGAGATATGCTTCACAGCTGTGTACGAAGCATAGGTAATGTTGATTCCTCAGAGTTTCCATCGCAAGTTCTATGCATTGCAGAACAGATTCATTTTACGAAACAATGTGAAGACGCAATTGAGAGCCACAGGATCACTCAATATGAAAAAGATCTCGCGAATAAACTCGAGAGCTATACAAACACTTTCTCAGATTTCCAAGACCAAGACAAACAATCAGCGTTAATGAAATTAAAGTTGAAAGCATTAATATTAGATATTATACATAATATTGATGTCGTGTCTCAACTTATAAAAGCAAACGTAACTTCAACAAAGGAATGGTTATGGCAAAAACAGCTGAGGTATTATCCTGGTACTTCAGCTACAATGAAAATGGTTGATGCAAAATTTGATTACACTTATGAATATCAAGGAAATGCTCCAAAATTGGTACATACGCCGCTCACTGATAAATGCTACTTGACCTTGACTCAAGGTATGCGTATGGGACTTGGTGGTAACCCGTACGGTCCAGCCGGAACCGGAAAAACCGAGTCTGTCAAAGCACTTGGTGGACTTTTTGGACGTCAAGTTTTGGTGTTTAACTGTGATGAAGGTATTGACGTTAAATCGATGGGACGTATTTTCGTGGGATTAGTAAAATGTGGTGCTTGGGGTTGTTTTGATGAGTTTAATCGACTTGAAGAAGCCGTCTTATCTGCTGTATCGATGGATATTCAAGTTATCCAAGCGGCGTTAAAATTTCGAGCAAAAACAGTCGATTTACTGAATCGAAAGGTCAATATTGATCCGAATTCGGGCATTTTCATCACTATGAATCCAGCTGGGAAGGGGTATGGTGGACGACAAAAGCTTCCTGACAATTTGAAACAACTTTTCAGACCGGTCGCCATGTCTAAACCCGACAATGAGTTGATCGCCGAGGTAATCCTGTTTTCTGAAGGATTCAAAGAAGCTAGAGTCTTAGGAAGGAAAGTCGTGGCTGTCTTTAATTTATCTCGCGAACTTCTATCACCTCAACAGCACTACGACTGGGGCCTACGTGCTTTGAAAACGGTGCTCAGAGGAAGCGGCCAAATGCTTCAAGCATTACGACGCGATAATGAAGAAAACATTGATGCTGGCAAAGAAACTCTTGCGGTTGTGCAAGCATTACGACTCAATACGATTTCAAAACTGACATTTTCCGATAGTGAACGCTTCGATGCTTTGGTCAAAGATGTTTTTAAGGGAGTATCATTTGTGGGTGTTGCCCAAGAACAATTGACCGAAGCAATTCGAAAAACATGTGAAGAAATGAAATTATCAATGCAAGAAAGACAGATTAAAAAGACCTTAGAGTTATATGAGCAATTAAAACAAAGAATGGGAGTCGTCGTAGTCGGTCCGAGTGGTTCTGGTAAATCAACATTGTGGAGAATGTTACAAAGCGCATCAGCGAAGTTAGGACATGTTATCAAGCTGCATACTGTAAATCCAAAAGCAATGCCGCGTACTCAACTTCTTGGACAAATCGATATCGACACTCGCGAATGGTCGGACGGTGTGTTAACTAACGCAGCACGTGACGTAGTCCGTGAACCACAAGGTGTTCATTCATGGATTATATGCGATGGCGATATCGACCCTGAGTGGATCGAATCATTGAATTCTGTACTTGATGATAATCGATTACTTACGATGCCATCTGGTGAGCGAATACAGTTCGGACCGAACGTAAACTTCCTTTTCGAGACTCATGATTTAAGCAGTGCTTCACCGGCGACTATTTCTCGAATGGGAATGATTTTTCTCAGCGACGAAGACACCGATGTGAAAGCTCTCGTACATACATGGCTTCAAAAACAACCGAAAGAGTTGCATTTAAAATTCGAAAGTTGGTTCACCGATTACTTTTACAGAGCGCTAGATTGGGTTCAAAGGTCAAAAGATCGTGTTGTTGAATCTAGTTTAGTCGGAACTGTCCTCAATGGTTTATCTCATCTCCATGATGTAACAACCAAAACCGGATTCTTGGTCGCGATTATGAAAGGTCTTGGCGGGAATTTATCAACAGCAGCTCGGCAAGATTTTGCGAAAGAAATATTTCAATGGGGTCATGAAACTTTACCAGATCCAAGAGATGCTTTAAATATTCATTATAAGCAGAAAAGAGACAGGCTAGAAGTTTTCCGTGTGGATATATCAGATACTGGAACATTTGCTAACGACGTCAGAAATACGGCAGATCTTCCTTTGATCAAAACAGTCGAAATGCAAAGAAATATGGATCACGTTTTGGCATGGTTGCAAGCGGGAAATCGTCAACCATTTTTAGTCGTCGGTCCGGACGGTTGCGGAAAATCAATGTTATTAAAAGAATGTTTTGCAAAAATTCGTTCGACGCAAGTCGCGATGATACATTGCAACGCGCAGACGTCTCCCGTGCATTTGGTCCAGAAGCTGCAACAAGGTTGCATGACTATCAGTGCAGGTGCGTCAGGCGGACGAACATTGCGACCAAGAGATTGTGAAAATCTTGTCCTGTATTTAAAAGACATTAATCTCCCGAAACCAGACAAATGGGGAACCAATCAAATGATTGCGTTTTTACAACAAGTCTTAACTTATGACGGTTACTACGACGATAACAATGAATGGGTTGGACTAGATGGAATTCAAATCGTTGCTTCGATGAATGCGACGAGCACCCTTGGACGACATAAGTTAACGTCGCGGTTCACTTCTCGTGTGCGTATTGTAAGCGTCGATTACCCGAACAGTGAAGAATTATCTGTGATATACGGGGCGTGTCTGAGTCCAGTGTTACAGCACAGTGAAGCACTGAGACAACACCCAATATGGGCATCAAAAGCAAAAGTGCAACAACTGGCGAACGGTATGATTCGATTATATGAAGAAGTTCGGAAAACATTCCTTGCCGATGATCACGGTCATTATGTGTTCACACCCCGTGATTTATCTCAATGGTGTCTCTCCTTGTTGAGATATGACGACAACGCAGTATGCGGCAACGATGGACGTAGTCCTGATGCATTGTTACAAGTTTGGGCTTATGAAGCAGCGCGAATATTCCGTGACCGTATCGCAGACTCCAAAGGTCGTGATCGATTTGATTCGATGCTATCAGGAATATTACTTAACGATTGGTCTTCAAGAGCATTGGAGAATTTGGCGGAAGGTTTCTTCGTAACATGGGGTGCAAGACAAGAGGCTGTTGCAGAAGGAGTGCTACCTAACCATGGCAAACAGTTGGGGATACTGGCAACAGCTGATTTTCAAGAAATTGTTGCGAAAGGCATCAATACTTATAAGAGAGACGTTCGCGAGATTGATATTACGATATTCGATGAAGTTCTCGAATATATGGCTCGTGTCGATCGCATTTTAACTCGTCCTGGCGGAAGTGTTTTAATGGCTGGGTGTACAGGAGTTGGAAGACGGACTGCAGTTTCTGTCGTTGCGAACATGCATCGTATGACGGTTTTTACTCCAAAAGTTTCAAGACAATATGGGTTGAAGCAGTTCAAAATTGACATTAAAAATTTAATGCAAAAAGCCGCCATCGACGGAGAACAAGTTGTTTTGATATTAGAAGATTTTCAACTGATTCACAGCTCATTTTTAGAGCTAATCAACAGCTTACTATCGGCAGGAGAAGTACCAGGATTGTATGCAGCTGAAGAGTTGGACCCATTACTCAGTCCATTGAGAGATCAAGCCTCCCAAGATGGTCATCGAGGTCCGATGTATAATTATTTCGCGAAACGTGTCATGGCGAATCTTCATGTCGCATTGATCATGGATGTTGATCAAGAAACATTCTCTGTTAACTGTGAAAGTAACCCGGCGTTATACAAGAAATGTCAAGTTCAATGGATGGAAGGATGGGGGAAAAGCAGCATGCAACACTTGCCTAAGAAGATGTTGAAAGATGAACTGCCTAGTGATGAGCAAGGTAGTAAAAATTTGGTGAAAAACTTTGTGAAGATACACTATTCCGGACTAAGACGAAACAAAAAGGATACGACTCCAAGAAAATACGTCACGTTTTTGAAAACTTATCAAAGCGTGTATTTGGAGAAAAAATCATCGCTACAGAAAAAACAGTCGCATTTACAAGCCGGTCTTTCGAAGCTTAACGAAGCAGCTGCTCATGTCGATGAGTTAAAACAGAAGGCTGCAGAACAAAGTCGATTGCTAGCAGAAAAACAGAATGAAGCGGACCAAGCGTTGAAAGATATCACAACGGCGATGAGTAACGCTGGCGATCAGAAAAACGAAATGGAAAATTTAAAACAGAAAGCGGCCGAAGAACGTCTCAATATTGATAAGCGTAAAAAGGCGATCGATATCGAACTGAGTGAAGTACAACCACTCATAGATGCAGCTAAAAAGGCTGTTGGGAATATCAGTCAAGCCACGTTAGCGGAGATACGAGCGTTGCGTATGCCACCTGATGTTATCCGTGATATTTTAGAAGGTGTTTTGAGATTGATGGGAATATTCGACACATCATGGGTTAGCATGAAAAGTTTTCTCGCAAAAAGAGGAGTCAAGGAAGACATCATGTCATTCGACGCTCGTCGCATCAGTCCAGAGATCCGAGACTCGGTTGAAGAATTGCTGAACCGGAACAGGATCAGTTTTGAAACATCAGTTGCGAAAAGAGCGAGTGCCGCAGCGTTGCCGTTAGCCGAATGGGTGAAAGCAAACGTAAAATTTTCCCGAGTCCTCGAAAAGATCGAACCGCTTGAAAGAGAGCAAGAAAAGTTGAAAAAGAATTTAGAAAAAGCAGAGGCAAGAACCAAAAAATTGGCAGAAAAACTCAAAATCGTCGACCAACGTGTCGAGGAGTTGACGAACAGATTCAAAAAAGGCACAACAGAGGCACAGACATTGAAAATCGAATTAGACAAAGCTAATGAGACAATTGAAGCAGCAGAAACACTAGTCGGAAAATTATCTGGCGAACGAGATCGCTGGGATGTTCAAGTCCAGTCTCTATCAATGGAGCTCGACACCCTGCCTGCAAGAGTACAACTTGCAGCAGCTTTCATAAATTACTTGGCATCTGCACCAGAAGACATCCGCAGAGAAAGATTGTCAGAATGGGAAGAAATCACTGGTTTAAAAAATTTCAATGTCAGACGATTCATGAGCACAGAAAACCAGCAATTAGAATGGAAATCAGAAGGGTTACCATCCGATGACTTGTCGATGGAAAATGCCCTTGTTATTTTCCATGGCCAACTGCAGACGTTTTTGATTGATCCATCATCTCGTGCGACCGAATGGTTGAAAAGTCATCTCAAAGATTGTAGACTGGAAATTATAAACCAGCAAGACGCAAATTTCTCAAACGCGGTCGAACTCGCTGTCCGATTCGGAAAAACATTGCTAATACAAGAAATGGATAAAGTCGAACCGATTTTATATCCTCTCCTGCGTAAAGACCTTGTCAGTATGGGTCCACGATACGTTGTTCAAATCGGTGATAAAGTCGTCGATTACAATGAAGATTTCCGACTTTTTATGGCAACTAGAAACCCAATGCCTGACGTGACACCAGATGCCGCTAGCATTATTGCGGAAATTAACTTCACAACTACGAGAGCCGGCTTGCGTAGTCAGCTATTAGCTTTGACTATACAACACGAAAAACCGGAATTGGAACAGCGAAAAACTGCGCTGTTAGCAGAAGAAGAACAGAAAAAAATTGACCTCGCAAAACTTGAAGAAAGCCTTCTTGAACAACTTGCCAAAGCTGAAGGAAATATTCTAGAAAATATAGCTTTACTGGATAGTTTAAATCAAACAAAAAGCAGCAGCAATACCATCATTGAATCATTGAGAGCATCACAACAAATGGAAGCATCATTAGATCAAGAACGTAATGCATTTTTGCCCATCGCAGAAGCTGGCAGCACGATGTTTTTCGTCATATCAGACTTGGCAAAAATCAACAACATGTATCGATTTAGCTTAGCGTCGTTTTTACGGCTGTTCGAACGGACTTTAGACTTGAAATCGGAATTTGAAAACACGGAACAACGAATCAAAAATTTGCATCAAAGATTGACTTGTCTGGTGTACGAAAGTATATCTGGGTCATTATTCAAAGCTGACCGGCTGATGTTCGCGATGCATCTAGTCCATGGAACACATCCTGAGTTATTTAAAAGGAATGAATGGGAACATTTCTTGGGACTTATCGTATCTGGAAGCTCTGTACAGAGTGAAAACAAACGCAAGTCTCACGGGGATATTCCAATGTGGATTGCACAAGAGCAGTATCGTGCGGTTGCGGAATTGAAAACAAACTTTTCAACGTTGTATCAAGCGTTGAATTTAGACGACACTGGAGTTTGGGTTCGATTTTCGCAGAGCTCCAAATGTGAATTGGATATTCCACAAGCCGTGATGAGCCGTACAACTCCTTTTCAACAACTTCTGGTGATTCAAACGCTGAGACCAGACCGTCTACAAAGTGCTATGGCTCATTTTGCTTCACAAGCTCTTCAAATCAATGAAATCGTAACAGCCGGTTCAAGTTTGAAATACATGTACAAAGATTCGTTATCGTACGAACCGATATTAGTCGTGATATCACCAGGTGCCGATCCTTCGCAAGAACTACAAGAGTTGGCAACGAAAACTATCGGAGCGGAAAATTATTTCCAAATTGCAATGGGTCAAGGGCAGTCGGATGTCGCTAAGCAACAGCTGAAAGAATGTGCACGAAACGGCCAATGGTTGTGTCTAAAAAATCTACATCTCGTCACGGCTTGGTTGCCATCGTTAGAAAAAGAATTGAATGCATTAAAACCTCACAATAGCTTCAGATTATGGCTCACGACGGAAGTTCATCCAAAATTTCCAACTATATTACTTCAATCCAGCGCGAAAATCACGTACGAGTCACCGCCTGGTATTAAAAAGAATATGCTCCGAACTTATGATAACTGGAACTCTGATTTTGTGCAAGGCGTGTCAGGAAAATCATCTGTTATCAGATCACAAGCTCTGTTCATTTTAGCGTGGTTTCATGCTATCGTGCAGGAACGTCGGAATTTTATCCCGCAAGGTTGGACTAAATTTTATGAATTTTCTCTTGGTGATATGAGAGTCGCGGCTGACGCGGTTGATCGATTATGCGGAGGAAATAAAGTACATTGGGACTTCATGCATGGATTGATGGAAAATGCGATTTACGGAGGACGAGTAGATAATAATTTTGATATGAGAGTATTGACATCATACTTGAAAAAATATTTCGATTCTAATTACATCAACGGATCGCACGGTCGCACAAAAATTTTTGGATCAATTTCAATCCCTGCATCAACACGCATCATTGATTTCATTGATTCTATCAATGATATTCCAGAGGACGACGATCCAACTGTGTTTGGACTTCCGACGAATATCGAACGATCGGCACAAAGGGGAGTGTCGCAACGAGTGATTTCGCAACTTAAAGTTCTGATGAGAACCGTTGAAGTTGGCGGGAAATTCGATCGCGACGCATGGAATCAAGAATTAGGACCTGTTTTGAATATGTGGAAAAAATTAAATCAAGGCACACAACCGAGCCTTGTTCAAATTCCAAATACTTTACCAGCAGGTGGAAAAAACGTGTCACCGATTTTGGAATTTGTGCAGTTGGAGAGATTCAATGCCATTGAATTGGTTAAATCTGTCCATCAGACTTTATCTTCCTTGAGCAAAGTCATTAGAGGTACCATTTTGTTGACCGCAGAAGTCCAAAAACTAGCAAACTCTCTATTGCTACAAGAGACACCGTTAAAATGGCAAGCAATGTGGGAAGGACCAGATGACCCAATGCAATATATGCATACAATTGTATCAAAAGCTATGGCTCTTCAAGGATGGGTTTCTAAAGCTGAAAACGGTCGAATTTTGAACGAAGAAATTGATTTAGCAGATTTGTTCCATCCGAACACTTTTTTGAACGCACTGCGACAACAATCGGCCCGAGATTCAAACACATCGATGGATGAATTAAAATTTATATGTACTTGGAAAGGAAGCTTTTCAGGCAGCAAGAACATCGTAAAAATCGGTGGATTGCTTTTAGAAGGATGTACGTTCGATGGAAATCGATTATCGGAGAATCATCGAGATTCAGCGACTGTATCTGCAATTCCACCTTGTCTTGTTGCGTGGGTGCCAAAAAACAAGCCTGCTCCATACACTGATTCGGAAGTAATATCTTTGCCTGTATACACAAGCTCAACTCGTGAGAGCGTCGTGACCTGTCTCGATGTTCCTTGTGGAGGAAATATTAATAATTGGGAGCAAAGTGGAGCTGCCCTATTCTTAAAACAACGCTGAGGAGAAAGGTTCTTCTCCAACACAAATTGTCACCAGATTCAAATGTATTCACTGTTATAGCATTTGCACCTTTCAAAGTAGAGCCAACAAATGGTGGTTTAAATTTAATCTATGCTTGTAGATAATCTTTGGTTATTACTGGAAGGTTGTCAAGTTTCAAAACCTCTCTCTACGAATTGATTAGCAGTCGAATCTCATGAGTATCTGAAATTTTTTTGTCATTGTACTGAAATGTAACTGATATAGTCAGTAATCTAGGATTATCTTAATCTGAGTTTAATTTAAGCCATATCTGTTGGCTTATCCTATTGACTGCTAATTTCTGTAAACTCTATATCATATCCAATATCTGTATTCAGTATTATTCATATATAGGTAATGAATAATTTTTGTTGAAAGTAGGCCTACTATCTGTGGGTATATAGAACTACTCTACTGCATATCCTTAGTTTGACATATTCATATGGGTTTGAGTAATGACTTCTTTATTTTTGATAGTAACCGATGGCAGACAGTCACTTCGATAGATATATTGACTTGGTATCTTAGAGAGTGTCACTGCAGTTTTAAATTTCAGCCAAATTTTTTGGTGAGGGAACAGCGATCCAAAAGCCTTGTAAATTCAGTTTCCAATAAATTTGGCTAGATATTAAAACTGTGGTGACCCTCACTGGTCACTATACAGTACCATATTTGCTCGAATTTTCAGAATCATTAGCCAAATTCGTACTGTCTGTCTGACGTGTTAGTAATATACATTTTTTATGACAGTAACATCCGTTTTCGATTTGTTTTTTGTAGTTTGTCACTGTTAGCATATCTTGCACTGTGGAATGTAGCTTGGTTGCTACCATGTGTTCTGCTCAGTTATTTTGGCTTAATTTGATGCTTCAAGTAGTTTGCTTGGTATGATTTGTAGTTGAGTTCAAGCTCTGTATTAAATCGTCAGTATTGTTACAAAAGTCTTTCAAGTCTTATAGACAGTTGCGACAGGTCGATCGGTCGAATTTTGCAAGTGTTTACTGTCGTGTGCGCAGCTAGTCTGGATTTACAAACATGTCAAATATAGCATCTTGCTACGGCACCCCAGCTTCCTAACTTATAACTACAAAATGCACTTGTATGAGCGAGAGACATCTATTTCGTTACAATAAATTATCTCATTGTGAGCATATATGGCGTCTGCCCACGCGTTATTATGAGACCCGCGCTGTGAATCCGGCCCTGGTTTGCAGAAATTCTATCAGCGTGGTGCAGGAAATTATGAGGTAGCCCCTGCTCTTCTTAATCCCCGTTTTGACAAACATTCGTTAAGTAAATCATTCACCAATGCTATTTCGGGCTTTTTGCGTTGCGTTGCGATGGGGAGATGCAACAGGCAGTCAAGCGGAACGGCAGCAGCACAGATGATTGCTGAGTTCATTCGAAACTCGTTTTTGCCAGCAAGTCGAGTTCCAAATGCAGATTAGCTAGGCCATAGATCAACCTAGCCGTACGATATATAGGCCTATAGCTATTTGTAGTTTTCGCGACAATCCATATCGGTCGGCAGTCAAGCAAGTCAATAGTTATCGGCCTCAATGAAATCAGCCGAAAGCGTACAGCAGTATCGTAGTTGACGTGTAGTCAATACATGGAAGGATTTTCTAATCGGTAACGATCATTGTATCAGCTTTTGATTATATCGATATCGATATTTTGTTATCTGCTTTTTTTTGACCTAGCCGTAGGCCTAATCGATGATTTTTGATCGACTGGGTAAGCTTTCGCTGCTACCAAATCATGAAGCGAGCAGGAGTAAAGGCACCCGCTAAACGTGGATCAAAACGGACGAAAAAAGGTCGCGTTCAGGTAAAGGCCAATACCAAAGCAGTCGATCCGTACGCCCATCTCAAAGAAAATGTCGCACCCCGCCCTGAAGTCTATACAGTGAAGCCACCGCAACCCAAAGAAAAGAAGCCAGGTCAGCTAACAGAGGAGCAACTGAACCAATACTTCGAAAAGGTTGGATATATCTGATTGCCGGCAACGGCTCTATTCCGTGTGTTAAAAATAGCACAAATGTCAAGTATTTTAATCTTAATCGTATTTTTCAACAGGGATTTGTTGTTGTGAAAGATTATTTTGATAAAAAGCTACTGGACGATGCGAGAGAAGCAATCAACGAGTTGGTGGACAAATTAGCGAACACACTCTACGACGTCGGACTCATCAAAAGTAAGTTGTTGTCCCCTAGGTGTTGCAAGGTTTTTAACTTACAGCAAATATAATGAAAACTTAAGGGCCGTGCCTCCCTGTTAAATGTACGTTTATTACAATTGACGCTAAATCAATCAGCGCGATAAATATGCATGATGCACAATCCCGTGGAATCGGATCGGACTCGAGTACACTTCGCTCGAGTATGGATTATTGTGTTTAGTGGTACGACCTTCAAATATTAGCGAGATTTGCGTGAGTTTGAAAATTCAAAGTCTAGTATGGTTAATTTCCTCAAATGCATATTTGAACTGTGTGCGCTTTCACCTCTGCGTTAGCAGTATATTTTGTTTGCATTGCGGCGATGCAAAGACAAACGTTGAACAGCAGAACGATCTTTCCGTATTTGATTGAGCTCCTCTAACAGATAAACATGAGGATAAAGGATTCAATGACCGCCTTATCTACATTAACAAAGAGTATCCGGGTTCCTCAGTGGTCATGCACAAACTCGGAATGTTACCGGATGCGTTCAAACGTGTCTGGTCTAACGAAAACCTTTTAAACGCCGTCGAACAAATGATCGGACCAGAAATAGCCGGACATCCGGTGTGGAACTTACGGACCAAGGTTTGCATCCACAGGTTTTGATATAGATTGAGTTTTAATTTCAAGGTTGGATTTCCGCGTTTCAGACCCCGAATAATCCGCATGCTACAGTGCCATGGCATCAAGGTATGTCCTCTACTGTTTTTGTTGGCTTGAACGCACCTCGGGCCGGTTTTCGGCGTATATAGTGGCGGGGATCTAAAATACATCATACGTTATGCCCCGCCGTCGGTCCGCGTCAATTTAAAACGTGTTTCTCCTACCCAAATCTCGTGCCGACTTTACGTAATCGCGATACAAACACATCGACTACATGATCGCATACACGGAATAAATCCGAGGATACATTCCTTATTCCCGCAAACCGGGTTTGCCGTCTGAGTTTTTGTCGCACACTATTAGAAGTTTTCAATCCCGGCTAACAACTCATACCGGTTTCAACAAGTTACGCCACCATTTTGTCACCGTCCCAAGTGTCTATGAAATCACCCTTCTTCGGTAACTAACTAATCGAAGATCAACTTTAATCCCTAAAGCCCGCTAATCTGAAACCACGGATTTATGCACCCAACTCAAAAATAAAACGCCTTCAAATTCATTTTGAATTTTTTTGCAGACAATGCTTACCTCGAACCTTGCAGTCAGAACGTGTTGCAACCAACCGCATGGATTCCTTTGATCGACGCGACAAAAATTACGGGATGTATGGAGGTATAGGAGCAGGCCTATTACTTGGCGGCAAATCTCCGAATACTTGTAAACTAATGAATAGTAGATGTTATATTAAATCTAATGTATCTCATTTAATTGGATCAAGAAGTAAAGTAAGTTCCGAATAAATCTGCCTGAACCATGCCTACTAACTCGACCTGCCAAGCAATTATCAATGTTTGTTTTTTGTTTGAAATTTATGGCGTTTTCAACTACTAAGGTCATTTACGCCAGGTTAATGCTTACGGTATACGAGTCAATACCTCCAGTTTGTAGCCCGGATCACTATTATACAACCAAGGCTCTCCTCACTTCCCCGATACCGACTGCCTAGAAGGGAAGGAACGGATACCAATTTTAAAGTCTTCGATTTGACTCGGTCGGGAATCGAACATTTATTATTATTATTATCAATGAATTTAGCAGGCGATGGTCGCACCAAAACTGTGGTGACACTCTCTGTCACCTGTAGGCTACAAGAACACTAACACATCGCTATCTATTGAAAAATTTTACCACTAAACTAAACTAAACGCTGGGAGTTGAGATTTTGTTTTAATGCCGCAGATGGTCGCTTACGGTCATCAGAAAGGCATGACAGCCGATCATACTTGCTGTGCTGGCGATACCTGGTACGTTGAACTCTCAAAAGAGGAAATAGAGAAGACGTTAGGGGTCGATGTTGAGAAGAACCGAGAAATTTGTGAAGTACCTTATGGAGGAGTGCTTTTCCTCAACAACACGGTGCCACACCGGAGGTATGATTATGGTATATTTCAGGGTTCTTTACGGGGAGATAGGCGGAGTGCCACTAAGCGAAGAAGCAAGTGAACTGCGGACCGAGGGGGCTTTGTGATACTAAGGGTGCGTTTTATAGATAGTGACTAACTACTAATCAGTGATTATAGTGCCGACTTTAGTCAGCCAGCGATAATCACTGCTTAAAACTTTAGTCAGCGGCGGGAGGTGGTTTAAGTTACAAGTCAACTGTTTGACTCGCCTTTGCTGGTAGAAGCAGTCGGCAGCGGCAGACCCATCGGATATATAATATCTTGTTGCTTTAGCAGATCAATAAGTCAGGTTAAGTAATAAATACTCTTCCTTCTTACAGCCTGGAAAACTATTCTGACATTATCCGATGGAGTTTAGACTTGCGCTGGCAACGTCCAGACTTTCCAAACGGTTTTCATGGAATCGCTGACAACATCCTGATGAGAATATCGAAAGACCCAGACTACAAAATCGATTGGTCTCATATTGAATGCGCTCGATCGACGGACATAACAAGTCTAGTAAGTAAAACGCAAACTGTAGGATATCCGCCGATTACGTAGCCTACGCGTGTGTATGCCGAACGTGTAACCACGCATAACTGCCGGGTGTTATGCCACTGTTACGCCATATGGCCTACTTTAGTACCTAGAATAGGCCATGGTTACGCACAGCCGCTGTTTTGTCGCCATGAGGAGAAATGTGTACTTTTAAAACGAACTGTTGGGCATCCACTGATACGTGCTTGCATGCCTGACGTGTTACACTCACGTCGTCCCACAATGACTTTTACCGTTGCGCGCTCTTCCAATAATATGTTACGCACACGCTGTTTTAGCATGAGCAACGTTTAGCCTACTTTCATTTTTTAAACTATCATTATTTAATCAATAACGTAGAATTGTTCATGAACTACACACACCTCTCTCTACGAAAACTCGTCAATCAGTAGGCCTATTCCGATAAATTGGCTGAATCTGCGTGGTGACAGCCGCCTGCTATAAATATTATTATTGTAGACCTGTCACTATCCGCCTAGATTACTAAATATATCACAAAGGCAATTTTTGTTGCGTTCTAGTCACCTGATGATGAATTTTTTCAACCGACCATCATCGGACCTTGGATGCATCGGTGGGAACGTAACCACGACAACCACCATACCGCCACGTTGAAAAGAAATTCTACAAACGGGAACGCCGACAAAAACTAAAGTCTGGAAAATTGTCCTATTGGATAATTCTTGTTCAAT
Source organism: Botrylloides violaceus (assembly GCA_030412335.1). Taxonomy (NCBI): domain Eukaryota; kingdom Metazoa; phylum Chordata; class Ascidiacea; order Stolidobranchia; family Styelidae; genus Botrylloides; species Botrylloides violaceus. Next base: position 141,362 of record JASFYC010000762.1, read on the forward strand.
TTCTGTCTATACTGATTATAATAAATGTTGTCATTGTGTATCAACACTATTAGCGGCAGCCCTGCCGTCTAGCCCGAAGAAAGCTGTACGAAAAAAAGCGCTAGATGGCGCTTGTACGTCGAACTAGCGGGCAGAACAGAACTTGCAAGAAGGTCAAAAAATCGAAATTAAATTAGTCAACGAAGCCCAAACTTATGTTAAGGAGCCCCCGAATTATTCTTGCAAGGCCTCTAAATTTCTCTGAGCTTCTCTAACTTGAAACCTCACACGGGTGCGTTGGGGCCTCAAAATGCAAACTACAGTAGCAACCACGCGTAACGACTTCATCTCTCTTAAAGTGCAGTCGCCATAAAAGAAACTTGTACAATTCATGCAAGAATTATATTCTAATTACAAACACGTATCCAGGATTAGGTGAAACACTAACAGTTGGCCGAGTGGTTTAGTTACACTGTCCACCTTCTGATCGGGAGGTTCCGGGTTCGATTCCCGACCGAGTCCAATTGCAGACATTAAAATTGGTATCCATTCCATCCCTACTTGGCAGTCGGTATCGGGGAAGTGCGGAGAGCCGTGATTGTAATAGTGATCCGGGCTATAAGCCGGAGGTATTAACACGTATAGCGTGAGCATCGACCTGGCGTATAATTATGATCTTAGGAGGTGAAAAACGCCATAAATTGCAAATAAATAAAAAGAGAATGATTTTGCAAAGCCAGTGCGATAATCATCGGGCTCGTCGTGATAGCGAGTATCGAAAAATCTTGTATATCGTCTTTTGGCTGATTATCGCGGACGACGAAGAAGTTAATTGATATCAACCACTTTACGTGGCTGACTGCCGATATTGGTTTTCGCAAAGAACTAAAATCGGTCGATCTCTGCTTCTTAAACGTCGATGGTAGATTAAAGGAGTGGGATCGACAGAGCGTTCATTTTTTTAAAATTAATCTGATCAGTGATTGGTTGAAAATGAAATGTCAAAGGCCATGGCGATTTCAACAAATTACCGTACGTCACATTCTCCGGATTTAATATTTCAACTCATTGCGATTTATAATCGATATTCGGTGGCCTACACGTCACGAGTGTTCAGAATTTGTGGGCGGCGCAAATATGATGCTTCATCATCAGCTACCTCGACACGGACGGACACGGAGTCTGCAGTGAGTATAGCGTGAGGTGTGAACACGAGTAAAAGATAGCGTGTTTAAAATGGCTTTGCGCTACACGATCATGGAGTTTCAGGCTCTGCGCATTGCGATTTCTATATCTAATACTTGACACAGTTGCGCACATTAAAAAATATTTGAAAATAATAAGGTTGAATGCAGGTGGTAGGCCTGCTAGGTAAGCCTTTATATTATGTGTGTTACACAGATCTTTTAGATATTGTAAAGAAAATCACCACACGCGGAGCTCCGAAAGCTAGTGAATGTTTTAATTCTCAATAAACCAAGGCTGGACGCTAAATCTATGGTGATCTTCATTACAATATCTATTGATCTTCCGCCATCGGCTCCACTAACTCTTCAATACAGATCTTTTCGTCTTCCTGACACCTAACATTTTCAAGTCTACGACTGTGACACAGTGGCGTGCATTCGAAATACTTTTCTTGGTAAATATACATGTCCTGCATGTTACACAGGAGTCTTATCAGTTTCCTGGCCAATTTCAAACACTTTGACATACACCCAACGTTTTCAAGTCTACCATTATGTTATTGAGACACAGACGCAGTAGCGTGCATTCCAAAACGTTTTGGGAGGAAGAACATTGAATTTTACCATTCATCGTATCACACAGTCTGAGTCTTTTTAATTCTCCCAGAAGGAGTTACGAAACCGGCATTATCTTCCATCATACGGACATGTTCTTCGTGTTGATGTGACGATTTGTGTAACTTCCAATATTTCTCAGCTATCCCCAAATACGGAAATCCAAGGACAAGACCAAGAATCTGAAAAGGTACCCCCATGTCGCAAACAGTAGATTTAAAATAATGAATTAAAAATATTACAAATCAAATGAACCGACAATTTGGACATTACTATACAATGAGCCGAAGCCGTGAAGAATTATAAATTTGAGGACAAACGAGGTGAAAATCGCACTTCGAATAGTCACGGATATCACAAGACCAGGTAGTAAATAAGGTAAGAAAAAAAATTGCAATTTGTTAAGTGAAGAATTATGGTTCAAAAGAAACTCTGAATTAGGTAGTTGCAAATAATATTTACTCACTAGTGCCGTTACAAATAGACTAAGTCAGCAAAGATTTAGCATCCAGTCTACTTTTTTAAGTAGATGGAGGGGAGCCGCTGAATGTTATACCGTGGCTTTTACGAAAAGTAGAGACAGTGTTAGGTTAATAACGACACAGAGAGAGGCATCATGCATCCGTTATTTCATCACTAGATGATGTTACAAGAGGCAGCAAGATATCCCCGCATTCCTCAGTTCCTGTATTAGCATTTTCATCACAAAAAGCTCCAGTTTTTGTGTCATCAAAATTATTGTTTGACGATACTTCAGATATTATACTCGGCTTTCGAGTGTATAGAGGATAACTTAATCTCTTTTTTTCGTCCGTGTAGAGACTGCCACGATCAAGTGCACGTAAGCTGATCGTATGAAGTTCCCGAAACTCTTTGTCAATGTGCTTAGATAACATTTTTTCAATGTACATTACAGTGAACATTCCAAGAAAAACGCCTGTGACCTGCACATAAAGAATGCACCATGTACGGTACACACGTCTCGATTTGATGATCGGAATCTTGTACTGTGTGCACAGTACGACCCTTATGGATCTTTTTCAAACTTTACCCCTAATGCGACGACTGGTGATCGTATCACAGTAAGTCTTTACCAGTTAACGTTCGTGTTCTATACATATATACAGTATATATATATGTTTCATTGACATATTGTTTGGTTGACTACTGTGTACATCAAGATACTGTGATTAACGTTGTCTTTTACTCTGCTGGTTGACCAAATATACGTCCCTCTCTCTTTGTGTGTGAGTGTGTGTGTGTGTGTGTGTGTGTGTGTGTGTCTTCGACGTATCGATGCTCACACCCAAAATAACATGCAGCAAACTATCTCACAGACAAAGCATTTGAAACTTCAACAAATTCTGCCACGGCTAAGTCGTCGGAAATCAGAGAGTCTTGATTCAAAAGCCACGGCATGTATGAAAGAAATGCTTAAATTCTTACTTGAGGTAAAAGAATTCCAAACAAAACTCCGGCAAGAACGTTCAAATTAGTGAATAAGAAATTCAGCACTTCGTCGATACATCCATTCACATGTATCAATTGCGCAGCTTCATAACTCTGAACAGAATGAAGAGGTTGCTGGACGTGTCAGAATCGTCACAGAACGTGAGTGGGATGCTTCAGGTCGTCGCTTCACAAGTGTGATCTCACTCCCAGTGTGGTGCAGAGGAGCAAACCACAGACGATGTCATCTATTCATGCACAATGTACAAGCCACCCAACGGACGGGTTGGAAGACGAGGCTACTGAGCAGTGGCTGCCCTGATATCTGGTTCAAAAGTAAAACAAAAGAAGAAGCTGCTGAAGTTTCCTTACCTCCATTTTGAGAGTGTTGTAACCACACATTGAGTTGAGATTGATGGTAAAATTTTCTGGTCTACAACAAGAGTACGGCACCCCACATGCTTTCGGACCCGGAGACGTACAATTGTGATATATATTCACTTCCCATTCTCGAAAATACTGACCGCCACAACATTCAAACTGTGAAAAAATGACACTTTTTCATTTTTTCTTGAATTAGATAATATTGAACTTGACTCAACTCGAGTACGCAGACCTCAACTTGACTCCCAGTATTTACAGACTGGTGCTGTCGGTGACTCAACCCGACTTGACACTCGGTTTTAGTGAAAGACTTGGACTCAACTTGGGCTCAAACTCTTGTGGCTAGAAATCAGCGGCTTGCTCACAAATAATATATACACTTATGGCTCGACTTGGACTTAAGGTCTCTGTGACTGGACTTGTCTAAGAATCAGTGACTTTGTCATAACATTGGCATGAGCACGCATTAAATAGTTACATACCTCTCTCTGCATGTAATCAACGACATCTTTCAAGTCTGGATCGTCATAGTATGTTGTCATACCTTTTAATACGTAGTAATTCACAAAGTCTTTTGCCTACAATACAAGATTTGGGGATTCAGTTCTATATAAGAGTCACTCGGAATGCAGCCAACTCAACTAGTAACACTATATACAGATGAAATAAGCTGTCACAGTTTAGATTTTGAGATTTCTTACCGGGTTTTTGAAAACGAAAGCCATGATCCCACTAAGTAATTCAACAGCCAAGATGGCCAGGATCGAGTACACAAACTAAACAGAAAATACTCGGTTACAAAACTTTTTCACACTACTGTTTAATTTAATTCTGACAAGAGGCGGACAAAACGTCTACGATCACGTAGCCATGAATTTAATGCTGCTCACACCACTAAGAAACTATTCAAACACGAAAGAATAGAGCTACTGCGTATGGAATAGGCAACTCACCACTTTAAGAAAGCACAAGTTGTCACGTAACGCGCCAACAAATCCAACAGTAGAAAATACTAATGGAAATGATCCAATCAAACAAAGAACTACTGCTGGTGTAAGAAATACAACATCCGCTTCATCAGAGTACTCTTGTCTCATACTACCAGAGTATATTCCAGCAATTAAGAACAAGCAACCAATCATCTATAGAGAAAAGTACACACTTTAGATCAATCTCAATGCAGCTTAGTTTTATCCACAGTTTAGTATAGAACAGACTCCAGTGCCACAACCAACAACACAGATACACCTTCAGTCCAAGAACCCATAGGGCTGAGCCACAACAGGCCAAAAATCATAAAGAGTGGCCATGGGTGATTTATGCCGTGTCACAGTGTTAATTGTCAATTTTGATTTGATGAAAGAGCGGAGATCTGGATGCTTGTGAGCTAAGTGTCTAATACATTTAGTTGGGAGTTAAAACCGTGGTGGCATTCTCCAGAAAAATCTGGAAATCCCTTCTTACCCAGAATATGAAATTGTACAGGAGTAGTAGATTTTTCAGCCATATATAAACTCCCTCTTCATTGCAACCCATGCACCAGCAGCACAGACAAATTTTCAATCTGCGTCCGTCTCCGTCTACTGTATCACCTAGAAAATATCGAAAAAAGTCTGATGCCAGTGGGTCTATCATTTGAAAAAATGCTCACAAGAGGACTTCACAAATTCTTACCATCTGTTTCAACAACATTTCTTCTTCTCCTGTCAACAATCCCACAACAACAAATGCATTCATTTTGTGTCTCTCCTTCTCTGTACTGGTACTGCATTGCTTTAGACTTTGCCTAAGAGGAAAAAATTTCAGAAAATTGCCATACAAATGCAAATTTGTCAATTAAGCAACCTCCTAGAAAATATCCCACTCTCGCTACTAATTTCAATTGCCTCTCTTGAGGATCACCCAAACACTTCCGATTACTTCCCGGCAGTCCACGTTTAATCGTGACTTTAGCAACTCCTAACACCAGGCTCCATACACATTTGCCCGTTTTCGACCTCCTTATCTGATTTTCGGTGCAATAACATCTCCTGTTTTCATGGTCTGCATTTTCAATATTTCTCCCCTATGACGTCATAATGTCATGTGATTCTTTATAATTCAAATCTTAAACTTTGCTTTTCATTCCATCTTCACCTGATGAAGGAGCAGAGCTCCGAAAGCTTGTGTATTATATACCAATAAACTGGACTGGACGTTAAATCTGTGGTGATTTATTATATTTATTACTAATTGCCTAACTGACACAGCGTAACCGGGCGTACCGTTAGTAACCAGAAAAGTGTGTGGGCTTACGCCAGGCATTAATCTCGTGATTACAGACATTAATCAGTTCAGTTATCGTCGACTTGGCATCAGCAATAGATCAATTACTTGTAAATTTCAATCAAAACTGAAATAGCATCAGTTTTACTATGAGAACGGCAAGCACATTGTATCACGCTTGCTTACATATCATACGCCTGCAACCTTTTTGACTCATTAAACAGACGAATTTTATAAGTTATTTCTGCCTTCTGCCTGACTATACAGTACAGTACTTCTCACTTAAAATTATCTTGATAAAGCCATTACCTTGGACCATTCACTCGCATGTACAGTGTCACCTTCAAGTGAGTCTTTAGAAAGTTACAACTCGAACTTTATCGCTTTTATGAACCCATTCTCTTCACAATTTACCTACAAACTTTCCCGTTCATCCATAAGTAAGGCATGACGCCATCACAGTTTACACTAGTTACGCTAATGTTTGTTCTGGATGAATGATTAACCAGACCTCAATGGCTCTAGAAGATTTCTCTCAATGATGACACTTCGATAAATGCTTCGATTAACTTCAACTTTCTAATCCCAGCTTCGAATTCAACGGTAGAGAAGTTAAACTAATGGTTTGAATCAGGGATTATATACTTACAATAACCTGACGAAACACGAAACAGATTGTTAATTTCTCCAGACCCGGACACGGATCCTCTTTGATAGTGTCTCAGACTCTCAGCAGGCCCCGGTGGCCACATATTGTGTATGCTGGTGCAGGCATATCTAGATATCCCTGGGCTGATGGGTATCGCAAAGATATAAAACAAAAGATAGGTCATCCTCCACAAATTCGCGCTTCCCTGACTAGCCTAGCTGTTGACTCAGCTGACTCATTGAATACAGGCGGGATATCTAGATATCTATATATCCCTGATTGAATAGTATTCGATATGACATCATCAATTCATCATAGTAGGTAGTCTAGCTCTTGTATATAGGCCTATATTTGAGGCGCAACTATACATACTTTCACGTTTTCAATTGTAGGCTTAGGTCTGTCCTACGAAGCATAGCGTAGGCCTACGTGCAAAAATGACACATCCGGCTGTATTGTGTGCAACTGTAGCAGAGCTCATGTACGGGAACAGTCACGAGGGCTAGGCTATATAAGAAGAATGGTGCCGTGCAGATCATCAGATAGTAGAAACCGTCTCCGGATATGCTAACAGTCGTCTCGAAAAGCAACTGATTTACCGTTTCGTGTCTGGCATCACCACGGTGCGCGAGTCGCTGACAAATTCCCGTCAGAAAACAGCCTAGTATATATAATGAAGAATATGATGCAGTCGATGGCAGACAATCAATAGATGTAATGCGATCAAGATGAAGAAAGGGAGAGATAGAGAGGGAGGGAGAGATTTATTCTTTCCACACCAAAATCGTGTCCATAGGACAGGAGAGAATTTTGACTTTGCCGCCGGCAGGCAAGGTACTATAAGTTTCGATCATCCAAGCGACACAGCTTTTATTAGCCGTCATATTCAAGGAAGAAAGGACAGGACAGGACAAAGCAAGCAGATTCAAGCCTATTTAAGCTTACCTAGGACAACCTAGCCAACGTCTCAACTAGGTCAACTTCATTTACTACCTTGCAGGACAAATTACTTTGAACTTCTAAATACATTAGGCCTACCACTAAGTCATGAATTCAACCCCGAATGTTGGCTTTACAACACCTGTTGTGCATCCGGTCATCATCACTGGTTTGAAGCATTGGTGGATTCCACAAATTGAAATCCCGTATCTTTTGATTATAATACTGGTTGGAGTTGTTGGGAATGTCAGTATCATCGGAGCTATTATCTTGGAAAAGAAACTGAAGGTGGGTTGTAAAAATCAGTAGGCCTTATTGGCTTTGCCGCTCACTATGCTGGGTGCTTTGGGGAGGATATCTGTGTTATAAATTTTCGGGGTTTCTTAAAATGAACGGTCACTGCAGATTGAGTTTTAGAATTCTTGTACTAGCAATTCCATGCAGCCCGGATTTTTTAGTAGACTATGGTGCGTTACGTTTGCGAATATATTGAAGTACGCCATATGCCTAGATATTCAAATCCAATACACATTCATCGCGTATGCTTTTTAGCAGCCGCGTCAGTAGGTCGATAGTTTACTTATAGGTCTGCTATATAGAGCCTACCGCTGCACCATTCAATTTTGCCAAATAAAATTACAGTTTGTCGGAAATGCCTTCATCGTCAATCTCGCCGTTGCCGATCTTATCGTAACGGCCTACGTCATTCCTGGAGTTCTTGCCAATGTCATCGCGGACAAGAATCTCTTCTCTGATGGGATGTGCCAATTCACAGCTCTCGTTGTCTCACTCAGCTGCCTTGCTTCGATGTACAGCTTGATGTTTGTGGCCATCAACAGGTTGGCAAAATTGTTATCTTAGCCTTCAGCCCAGTCAGAAAAATGCGAGCGGCCCGTCTGTGGCGTTGCCAATATATGGCTTGCGCATGGAACGCCACGCGTTATGAGACCCACACATGGCCCATGTACATCTTTGCCACATATGCCCCATATCGGCCCATGCCGTATCGCACTCACGTGGGCCAGTTATGGCCTGAGTAGGGGCGTAAATGGCTCAAACACGGCGATGTGTACACGGGCCAGTGTTGCGTTTGCATACCCTTAACCACACACGGGCCACCAACAAGGCCATGCGATGAAATTGTGAAATGAAATTGGGCCATACGTAGATTTCTGATTGGGAATTGTTCTGAAATCTGTAGGTGGTCACGTATATAGGTCAGTCATACAGTATATGGATCAAGATCACGCTAAGACGTCGTAACATAGTTTGGTTAAACATTCGTTAAAATTATTTCAATTTAACTTTGGTTTATTGAGAATTATAACATTCGTAAGCTTTCGGAGCTCCGCTTCTCCATCAGGTAAAAATGGAATATACATGTAATGCGCCATGCCCTACTAATGGATGAATGCTGTGATCACGCGAACTGGATGGTCACGTATCTGTGATTTCCAGCGCAATGTGTTAGTTCCGATCCCGAGGTCAAAGTCTATACGAAACTTTTCGTTAGACTTCAGCATTTCACCATCCATATTGAATTGTGGTTAGTCAAGGTTTCGGCGGTGGATGTCTAAGTCTATACCAAACCTAACAGAAATCGGATCCTTTCAGCAACAGATAATCTGGGGTCTGCATGTATACTTCTGGAGTACCGAAACATAAATTTAACGAAATAGTATCGACTTTATAAGATATTAATCTAATTGATACGACCCGTTACCCTGAAACTCTAACTGAGTGACCTGCGATTTTCAGTCGGTTATAATGAACGGAAGGTGATGAAACCAGACGATAATGTGGCTGCATCTATTGAAATTTCGGTTGCTAGCGATAATCGTGTTTTGCTACACTGTAATAACTTTAACATATTCCATTGTTGTATCGCATTGAGTCAGTTTCTATAACGTGCGTCACAAGAACGCAAGCCGCAACCGCATTACATTCTTTTCTTTGCATATTGACGATGTGGGTGGACACAGCGATTTCGGAGTTCAGTGTGTAGCCTCTTAACGCTGCCTACTCCTTTATTTTTAGGTATGTTGCTGTAGCCCACAGCAATCGCTATACCGGTATCTTCACGAAAAAGAAAGTTGCACTCTTTATCTGCCTCATATGGATATGGTAAGCGGAACGAAAAATACGTGATATTGCGCCGAGTGCAGCCCTTGTCCCCTGCTTCCTTCTTCACTTCATTGTTAGATAGAATCTTTCTCTCTAATTGCCTTGAGTAACAGTAACATTATATGCTCTTCCTTCTTCGCTTCGGCGTTGCCCGCGCTTGTTCTTGGTTGTCTGGAGCGGGCGGATGCCACGATTTGTCTTCAGTTTATGGCCTACTCAAAAGTCTATTATTGCGCTTTCTGTTATAGGCCTCCTCCTGTCCTGACCTATGACCCCGATGACCCGTTATCTGACGTGGAATTCATTTACGAAAGGCTTTCATTTTTTTCAATGAACTCGTATTTTCAGGTCATTTGTGCTTTCGATTCCGCCTGCGTTTGGTTGGGGTGATTACAAATACCACGGGAAGGTTCACGTATGCATGTACGACTGTAATACGAAGTAAGTAATAGGGCTAGGCACTCGGAATTCGACTGTCCGCCTTCTGATCGGTAGGTTGCGAGTTCGATTCCCGACCAAGTCAAATCGAAGACTTTAAAGTTGGTATCCGTTCCTTTCCTCCTTGGCAGTCGGTATCGGGTAAGTGCGGAGAGCATTGACTGTAATAGTGATCCGGGCTATAAGCCGCGGAAGTATTGACGCGTATACCGTGAGCATCGATCTGGCGTAAATGACCTTAGTAGGTGAAAAACGCCATAAATTCAAAAAAAAGCAGATATTCGATTCGATCCGATGTTTGATACTATTCGATTTTGCCCATCCCTAGCCTAAGTAGCGAATGGCGTATATAAATTATACTATAAAGTGTATTGTCACTAAAAATTTAACGCCCCGCCTGAGTTTATTCAGAAACAAAAAACAAACGCTTTGGGAGCCCCAGCTTCTTGAGCTAACAGGTCTTTATGGTCCATAGCAAGTGCAGACCGCGGAAAGTTGTAGCTAAAAGCATTGTGTTGATTTGTCTTTTTCCGCATTTCAGATACTTTTCTTACACGGCCAGCTTCATCGCTTTGTCTATCTTCGTCCCGTTCATCATCACGTGCCTTTGCTATCTCGGAGTATTTCTCGTTTTCAATAAAAACAGGTGAAATATTAACGATTAAAACCACTTAATTCACCCGCTATTAATATTAATAATATGTGAAGATCATTTCTCATAAGGTACGCGAGGTAACTTTTAAACTTCCCTTCAAAAAGTCTAGTTATAGTCTTCGTAGTGCGCAATGAGTGTGTCATTTCCCGTTTGATTTCATATCATGGACTAACGTATATCTTGTGATTTATTTTCTAGAACCCGGGTAAGGATTATGTCAAACTCGAATACAACAACGTCGACTGCAGGCACCAACGTTAAAAATGAGACCGAGCTAAAACGCAGAAAATCGTAAGTCCAACTATAGGCTTCCTAAAGGATGTCGTATTTCAATTCCATCTTCATCTGATGAAGGAGCAGAGCTCAAAAAGCTTGTGAATTATATGCCAATAAACTGGACTTTGCGTGAATTCTGTGGTGAATTATTAGATACATTAAATTTCGTCGTATCGTTGCCGTAATTGGTGTGTTCTAAACTTGATTTCACCCTACTAAGGTAATGTACGTCTGGTCCATGCTTAATACATGTATCAACACTTCTGGGTATATATAGCTCCGAACTACCTCGGTATAATAGGCCTACTGACACTGTCAATCAGAGAAGGAGTGTGTACTCCCCAATGGGCAGGACTTTGGTCAATATAATTATAATAAATAAAAAATAAAATCAGATTCCAGATCTACCTTAACCTCTGACCTTTTCTATTTATAATTTTCAGACGAGCTTCAACTAAGCGACAAGACAACGAACGTCGTCTTGTGATCACTCTCTTCTCTGCCGTCTGCCTTTTCACAATTTGTTGGGTTCCGTATGCTCTCATAATCCTGATCAACCATGATGCTTCTGCTATCTACAAACGATCGGCTGCGTGGCTTGCTTTCACTAACAGGTAAATGAAGTCTGGACTCGTTTCATGATCAAGATCGATAGATTTCTATTTTGCGACTTAGTACACATAGCCGGGCGCCTCGAAGTAAAGTACAGGCGATTTGTTCAGTCGGCTCAGAGCTACGCAGCTTCCAATTTTTATCTTTCAAAAGTCTATTAGAGACTCGAGACCTAAAATTCCTCAACTTTAGTGCGATGAACAGCATCCTATACGGCGTCTTGAATCGGAATTTCCGAAGAGGATACAAAAAGCTATGGGCCAAAGTTTTCTCCATCTGTTGTGCCTGTCAGATTATATCCACACAAGAAGATTCAACATTTGCATCCAAGTCAACCAGCGTAAGTAGACTTTGCGCTTTGGTGGAAGTTAGAAACTGGTCTGATGAAAATCTAAACGCCTGGTCAGAGCGCGCAGAGCACTCTTGAGATAATTTTGTAAATATTGGCGTCTCTAATGGACCTACAGGCCCCGGTAACTAAACGAGTAAACTGGTCATGTTTATAAAACCAGGCTTGAGAATGCATCCGTAATAGCCCAGCACAAGGATTTAGTGTCAATTTGCAAGGCTACGGCTGGATGACGGCGCATTTTCACAGATAGTCGGATAGTCGTCGTCTGATTCTGACCGTCCAATTCAAATCCTTGCGGACGCGCTGCTTGTGTCTGTAGGCTATACGTGAGAATTTACTTCTTTGTTTTTCAGTTCTATTCAATGAGCAAAGGGAGGAAGATGAAAACCAACCCAGATTCAAGCACAGCAGACCCTTCTTTCGCATCAGCCACTGCAATTTAAAATGAGATTTGATCATTTAGGTGATAACAGTGCTGATTACACACTAACTACAGCCAACTATACAGAATCAACTACAGAAGCCTCTTTATGAGCGCTTCCTAGGACTTCACTGATGATATTCATTATCTTTCATACATTACCGTTTCACGATTACAATCTAGGCCTATAATACAATATGGACAATGTTTTTCACTCTCCGGACTGGACGTGAAAAAATCACTGCCAACATGCATCCGTCCGCTTATTCCCGTTGCATGGTTTGATTAATTTATAGCCTAATCGGTTCGACTCCTCCTTTCAGCACTGCCATATTTTAAATACCCAAACCAGATGAGTTAATCAATTCAATAATTAATTTTTCAATTCGTGATTTCGTGATTTTCGTGATCTCGTAGATTTCGTGATTTCGTTAATTTCTGCGCCAGATGCCCTTGCTGTGATATTTGATTTACTCTGGCTTTGGACTGACCGCGACAGGGATTTCAGCTCTGCTTATTAGCAGGGACAAACATTGTAAATATTGCCTGCCGCAGGCTGAAATGTTGCGCGATAGGCCCTATACAAATACCTTGAGATCTTTCCGCTGTATTTCTATGCATGTTTCTTTTAATTGGTTCAAATATAGACCCAGTTCTCATCGCATATCCTGTCCGTTTACTTGGATTGTTGGGCCTGTAATCACACTCGCAAGTCGGGGTAGGTAGGCTATGCTTAGATGGAGTGGGCGATTTTCGGGGCAGGTTGAGAATTACTATCTGTCTTCCAGCTACTCAGATCCAGACTCAGATCGTGTAGACTATGTTCAAATTCGTTCTGGTTTTTGGCACTTGTGCTTACCATTTTTATTTAATTTCATTAGGTCCTACGTCATTATGCATAGGTAGATGTGTGAGCTCCATACCGTGGGTACTAACTTTCCTCCGATATGGATTCGTTAAAGGTCACATTATTAACTTACAAAAATAAAATTGATTGATTCTTCATAGCGTGGGCATTTCTCTTTACGAGGTTTGATATTGCATCACTAATTAGTATCTTACTCATTTTCCTGTTACGCGCTCGCTTCTGCTGACGTGTTGTGGGATTAGGATAAGCTTATTTAATGGCATGCATGCATGCATGCCAGAAGATTATCAGTTGTGTTTTTTAGATGGCTATCTAGTTTCAGTGACGGTTCAGGAGCTATAGAGTGATCACAAAATTGTGCCACGATTTTAAGGCCTTCCAAGACGTGGCTTGAACATTTGCCGGCGTTTGGGGGGATTTGATAACCGTCCATGTAGCCATGGGCTCCCTAATAGGACATTACGACATTTGTAAGTGGATATTTTTAGTCGGGATTATATCGTAACGCTGTTACCGATCAGTTGCTCGAAGGGGTTTGACTGTTCGTCTTCTGATCAGGAGGTTCTGGACGGGTGCGATTCCCGACTGAGTTAAACCAAAGACTTCAAAATTGGTATCCATTCCCTCTCTTTACTTGGCAGTCGGTATTGAGGGAGTGTGGAGGGGCGAGGTAAATAAAACCAACAACATCTTTAACGTTGTTAATATTCCCGACAGAAAATCCTGAATGATTACATTTATTACGAAATGAATTCAACGACTGCTCTGTTCTCAACGTCTGAAGCGAACCCAGTCATCATCACTACAAGTTCTCATTGGAGTATACCGCAAATTGAAATCCCGTATCTTTTGATTATAATACTGGTTGGAGTTATTGGGAATGTCAGTATCATCGGGGCTATTATCTTGGAAAAGAAACTCAAGGTGGGTTTGATCAGTATGTGGCTTTACCGCCCAGTATGCTCGGTGATTAGGGTGCATGCTCACATATTTTCATTCCAATTGTTGAAAGACTGGAGGATAATCCAAGTTTAATACAACTTGCTTCAAAAGCTAAAGACGTTTGGTCTGCTTTAAGCAATGTTAATGATAATGAGCTAAAAGGCAGTGCTGATAAAAAACTTTAGCAAAATCTGCAGATTGGAAATTGAAAAACCAGAAAAGTTGTTTCTCCAATTGCAGTTTGTCGGAAATGCCTTCATCGTCAATCTCGCCGTTGCCGATCTCATCGTAACGGCCTACGTCATTCCTGGAGTTCTTGCCAATGTCATCGCGGACAAGAATCTCTTCTCTGATGGGATGTGCCAATTCACAGCTCTCGTTGTCTCACTCAGCTGCCTTGCTTCGATGTACAGCTTGATGTTTATAGCCATCAACAGGTAAGTTCTTTTGCGTAAGTTTGCAAAACTAATGACACAACTCCCAACTATGTTTAGTTGTGTGTTTATAAAATAGATATCGTAAAGAAGATCACCACAGATTTAACGTCCAGCTTTGTTTTACTGAGAATAAACTCATTCATTTATCATATATAGAGACGGTGACATTAGCGGCGGGACAAATGTCTCCTTGGCGTAGTATCATTCTCGCTATTTTGCCAGGGGGGAGCGCTATTGACCTCCAGCCTACGCAATAAATTCGTGTCAAGTATTCACTGTGCTTGCCGGTGATACAAACATTAATCCGCCACTGTACAGACTCCATTATTGCCTCTTTGTAAAGCCTGCATACGCACATCATGACTTCCGCAATGTTGACGCTATCAGTGAAAGTATAGGCCTACAGCTGAAGGTTTTTTTTAAAAACGTGTTGCGTGCTATGAACTCAATTTGTTATATGTGTTGGATTTGTTTTGACTTGCTATTTCAAAGCTTCGCAGATCCTGCTGGATTCCTGATAGCGGTACTGACTTTCCTAGTGTCAGTATATATCTACAATTTTTGAATTTTCCTTTTCCTATTCCGTGTTAGCTAATGGCTTCACACAGAGAGGAATATCCTATAGAAAAATACAAAACAGTTTGCATCCGGACGGTATCCCGAGTGTTCTGTGATTTCGGTATTCTCGGAATAAAACAGGGGTTGTATACAAGGCATGCTATTGTTAGACCCGAAGTCAACGTCACAGATAGCCTGCTACTATCAAACGAATTACTCTTTTGCTGAACATCATCTTTAAAGTCGTGACCTATTGACAGGATGGATTATATTTTTATCTGCTAAGTTACTTAGAAATTGAAACTCAGTGACTGTTAGTTGCTGACATAAGTCGTGTTCATAACTGCCTTGTCTGTAGTAAGAGTTCAATGAAAATAACCTAAACGTAACCAACATCTTGCACACGTTAGGCTATTCTGTTGACTCACTTCTTATATGACTAAATTTTATGATATGACTCAGAGCTCTTGTGAATACCCTGATATTTCTGCAGTTTTCTCTGTGCAAATTATTTGCAAGAGAGTTCGGTTATTGACTCATAGATGCATCATGATTGGATTGTGCCAATAATTTGTATGGTAATTAAAGTATAGAGCTTGTCGTCTGATGGCCTTGTGCGCCACGTTCTATAACTGTAACGCGAGAGACACCCAACGTTTGGTTTAGGGCGGGGATATGTAGACACTATCCCTCGTTTAAGGCCTGTTTGCGAGCATACGTTCGAGCGCTATTAATTGAATCAGAGTAAATTTAACTTTCTAGGTACATTGCCGTAGCTCACAGCAATCGCTATACTGATATATTCACGAAAAAGAAGGTCGGACTCTTTGTCTCTCTGATATGGATATGGTAAGTGCAGTGATTGTGCGCCGCGTGCATGCTCTTCCGATACCTCGTTGGGATGATTGTAATGATAGGATTTCGGCCAGCTGTCTGCTAATGATCGAAGCCGATATTTAACGGGTTTATTGACCTCCTCACTTGACTAACAGTTGCAAAATACAAATATCGAATTGTTTATATCTGTGCATCCGGAATTGGTCGTTCTCTATAAGAATAATGCATATGTTTGTTTGTTTTTAAATTCAAAGCAAGCTTATTAATTCTTTCTACAGGTCTTTTATCCTTTCGATTCCACCTGCTTTTGGATGGGGTCATTACAGATACCATATCAAAATCCACATCTGCATGTATGATTGCAGAAGCAGGTAAGTTGCTGACTGCAAAGCTGAGTGAAGGCTCGATCCTCATTTGCTTCTTCTAGGTATTTCACCTACACGGCCAGCTTCATATGTCTTTCCATTTTCGTCCCGTTCATCATCACGTGCCTTTGCTATTTTGGTGTCTTCCATGCCTTCAATAAGAACAGGTAACGTGTAGGCGATATCCTAGTTTCGATTCAAATTTCAATGCATTAATATTTTACGAAAATCGAAAATGTGCCATGCACAGAATCAACGTGCGAGGAAAGAAGGTCTACCCACCACGATAGGAATCTATGGCATGTTGCGTTGCCTCGCAGACACACTCTAGGCCTACCCCCCTTGCCTTTGACTTTACACAGGGTTTTCATATGGTTCATCTCTCGTCTATTACTCCTTTAGAACCCGGGTTAGGGGCATGTCGAATACAAACACATCCACAGTTGCGGTCAGCGGTACGAAGACTGAATCTGAAATGAAACGCAGAAAGTCGTAAGTATTTTCCTTGCCTTCGAATTTTCAGAAATAAAGTTTCGTGAGAAGGCCTAATTTCAATTTTTAAATCGAGCAAAAAAGGCCCATATTTACGTGCCACTTGAATAGCTTGCCTCGCCGAAAACCGTAGGTTAAAATCTAGCAGTTATCTTTGCTCGCCAAGTTGTGCGGTTTTGTCTAGAAGCATGATTTCCAATCCGTTTAAAGCGTCAGAAGAGTTTTGTCTTGTTCACTAACCCCAAGTATTAGCTCCTGCTTTGACGTCTAGTCCGAAGAATGCCATACGAAATGAGAAGCGCCTACTTACCAACCTGTGTATTAATACCTCATATACTCTTAACTCCAGGGTGGCTCCGACTCGAAGACTTGATAGTCATATCGGGCCACCCTGTCAATATCGGAAACGATTACCCTGATTTCATGTTCCTTAATACTTTCCTGGTTGACAAAATTAAGTTCTCTCTCTCTTTCTCTACGCACGCTTGTCACCTTGCTCTTATAAAATCAGATTCCAGATCTACCTTAACCTCTAACCTTTTCTATATATAATTTTCAGACGAGCTACAAGTAAGCGACAAGACAACGAACGCCGTCTTGTGATCACTCTCTTCTCTGCCGTCTGCCTTTTCACAATTTGTTGGGTTCCGTATGCTCTCATAATCCTGATCAACCATGATGCTTCTGCTATCTACAAACGATCGGCTGCGTGGCTTGCTTTTACAAACAGGTAATTGAAATCCCTTTGAACTATATATATATATGTGTGTGGGTTCCCTTTAGTCGTGGCACGCAAGAAAAACCATTTCACAATTCACATGATGAAGGCGACGGGCATCGCATCCTTGTTATTTGTCAAACTGAAGCTGTGTCATATGATATCACGTCATCCCTCTTCATATTCTGATCGTCCAACATCGGCTCTACCATATATAGGCCTATAGGGCAAGGTCTACGCGTGTTCACCACGAAATATGATCTTTTTCAGTGCTATGAACAGCATCTTATACGGCGTTTTACACAAGAATTTCCGGAATGGATACAGAAGAATGTGGTCCAAAGTTTTCTCGATTTGCTGCAGCTCACAGAATATTTTCTCAAAGGAAGATTCCTCAGCTGCCTCCACTAAATCTATTCGTGTAAGTCGTGCATTTGCAATCCTATTGAAATCAGTAAGACAAGTGGGATTTTACGATTCCCGACCGAGTCAAACCAAAGACTTTAAAATCGGTATCCGTTCTTTTTCTGCTTGGCAGTCTGTATTGGAGGAGTATGGAGGTTGGGTTAGCAGTTGTGGTGGTATTGACACTCGTATTAAGCATTGATCTAGCGCCGTACAATGCAATGTATTAGGCCTAGGCCTCATATATCCCTACTGTAGCTTAAGGGACTGACAATAACATCTCAACTTCCGTTATGTTTTTAGTATTCAACGACTAGAGTAAAGAAAAGTCAAGTGGATTTCAACACAACGGAGCAATCCACCGCCCCCTATTATACAGAATGAAGACTTCTGCTGTCCTGATTTGAATTCTTTTGCCTATCTACTGTAGAGTACAATACTGGAATGAAAATCTGATTCAGAGCATCGGGACTAATGTGGAAACGGTCCTCTCGCTTGGTTTAGAGCCAAAACTCTGTCGGAATTTCTCAGACGATGTGTAGGCCTGCTTTTCTTCATTTAACTTTCAAGTTGATAGCAAGAGGTGGTTACTCTGCGTGTCTGCGTGGTCACACTCAACATGCTATCGGGAGTAGCCTGCCTACGACACATTTGGATTCTGCATTTCTCACATCACAGTCATTATGTATAAACAATAATAATAAATTGATTGATTCAGCAGAAGGCTACGCTTTCAGCCATGTCTGAAGTTTTTAGCGGTTACAAAATTTTGTAGGTGGCGGGATAACTTGGGCCGTGTTTAGGCATTTTCGAGGGTACTTGGTCTTTTCGTAAGTGCACTACATGAGCTTTGTAGAAATTAAACCGCTAGAAGGCGCTGATGAGGTAGCCTATGCATTCGAGTGAGGGGAGGATGAGACGGAAAAGCGGATAGCATAGCCCACTGCCTGGATGAGTGGCAAGCATATTAGCCACTTTGTACTATAGAGATCGGCCGATTGCCGTCACAGCCGATACATCGATGCCGATATTCGTATTTTTTGCGATAATAATCGACATAGGCCGTCACCAGACAGCATACGAGGTTGATCTTAGATCTTCATATTTGATAGTCTTGGTCGATATTTCGGATAGCCTACCGGCCTTGGTGTCGATAAGTCGATTTAATCATCCCAAGGACGATAATCGATCTCATTTACCGAAACGTGCACTCATCGACTCCAAACGGGAATTTTCCAAGGGGCCGATTTATCGTAGGCCTATCGGCTCATATAACACAGATACAGTATCAGTATAGGCTGAGATTCTATTCAGCTGGAAGCCCAATTGCGCAGCAGTAGATTATCATAGAACTATGCCACAAACTCACTGTAATCGATAATTTATAAAGTCTTGACTGCAATTTTGACAGGCCATGCAACGACGCAAGCAATGAAGCAATCATCACGCGTGAGCGATTGGTCTTTTAAGGCAATCTGTATCGGATTGATCGATGCCGTTTGCAGCGATGAAAGGAGAAAGGGACTACGTCATCAAAGCGGCGAGCGGAAGTTCTGAGTTTCATTTTTGGTTTGAGCCGGCCGGGGTAGGAGACGTCGCCCGGCTGTTGTCTTTTAGCGGATATTCGCAAGTTGAATTTGGTTTTTTAGTTGAGATTCTGAGACAGGCGGCAGGATTTCATGGGCAGAACAAAACAGTTGATAAGTTGGCGTTCACATTGAAATATAGACTTGATGAGGAAATGTAGGCAACGATGCGAATTCCAAAAACTAGGGCTATATTTTTGCTGAAAAATATGTGCTACAGAGTTTCAGGTGTATTTGACATAGCCTAGTTAAAAGCCACAAGGATGGGGTCGGGTGTCGATGAATATTTTTGTGATTGATTACTAATCTGATTATTGAGTTATCATCGTAGGAAAACCATACAAATTGTATATATATATTTTATTTGCATCGAATAATTGCATAGTCTATCCAGATAATTTAACCGCTTTTCAGAAGTTTTATGTGCCAAGTTGAAGCGAGATATTTGATATTGAGTCTAGCAGTTAGCTCGCACACTTCTCAGACACTTGACACTTGTCCTTGATTATCTTGAGCCTGGTGAAATTCACTACTTCTATAAGCTATGCTTACGCTAAGGTAATATGAATAGAATCAATGAGAGCGGTGTACATTCTGCTATTCAAACGCTATAGTTCTCTTCTGGTAATTCTTCAGACTCCATGCCTTTGTTTAGTTTTTGCTAGGAATCTCTTTTGCTTCGAAGGAGTCAGGACTAGTTAATTCAGCCTATGATTATGTTATGTTATGTTCTCCTGTCATAATGGTGGATTAATTTGAAGTCAAAATGTGAGAATACATTTTGTGCAGCTGCAGTTTCCAATATCCTTATCAATACTTGCTTCAAACATAGAAAGGTTGTCACGATATTTTTACAAATGTCTCAGGACACTTAATAATGTAGTCTTAGCCAACTGTCTTCAATCAATCTAAGGTTAGGATAGTTTGTTGTAATGCTTGAAGTTAACAAGGTTTGGTCTTTCAATTCTGGTTTAGGTATCGTATGCTGAATTTATCGTTATACGTTTTGCAATTATAATCATTGTGATATTCAATTTTTCAAGCACCTCTGATTGATGGGCATAGGACCTATTAAAGTCTGCAATGTGTAGAATTTTCCTTTTTTAAGGCGGTCCTGATTCTACACGAATGTAACAATTAGGGATGGGCAGATCAAATCATTTTTGATTTTGAATACGAATCAAATTTTTCTCGAATCGAATCAGCCCCTTTTCATAACGAAAAAATAGGAAAAATAGGTGAAGAGTATAAGAAGAGACCAAGCAAAGAGTGTGTGAGAAAAAATGAGAAAGTGAGCGTCGCAGAAAAGAGTTTTTCCCTAAAATATTCGATGTCCACTAGGTGGTGGTAGTAAGCCCAATTTGAAATGTGCGGTCGAATCGAATCACCTGTGATTCGAATCGATTCCGAATATTCTATTCGAGTTGCCCATCCCTAGTAACAACATATAGCAACATATAGGCTGTCGGCAAGCACTAATTACACCTTGACTGAAATTGCTATCTTTTTAACCTACTCCTAACCTGGCAAACTACTTTTCACTGCAATCAATCAAGGACGTGTGATCTCGTAATGCTCTAGCTGACTTAGTTTGAGGATTATGTAGATTACGAAATAGAGATAAGAGTTGGCATAATGTGAAGTCGGTAAGCGACGAAGTAGGTACCTTGTAAATATTTTAACCAAAGGGAGGAAGTCCTTTTTTAATAATTTTTTTTAAATATTCATGAGCAAATGGTTTTGTGTCGTTAGTTAGTTAGACTTTATGATTAGTTTGATGACTAGCCTAGTAGTAGAACTGATAACAGGCGATCGGATAGGTATTGCAAATTTGAGGCCATTTGGTAGCAGCAGTGTTTTGAAGGTTTGCGTGCTTTTTTCTGAGACTTGACCAAAATTAATCTCAGCTATAATCTTTAACTACAAAGACACACTGACGTCAACCTAAGAAAATGAACAATGAGGTTGGCTTCATCATCATAGAATCGGTTTCTTCGAGTCTGATATAGGCTATGCAAATTGTCGATTTCCAGCTCCGAACAGCTTGGTCAGCACTAAGCACGGTTTGTCAATATGTACATTACATCAACTCATGATTATGATTTTTTAAGTTTGAGTTAGCAATGCATTATGGGTATTACCATTCTGTATATTGTTGCCTAATGATCATCCCCTGTTTTAATCTATTGAAGTTAATCTTTAACTCCAATCTGCCTATAAAGTTTCACATTTCTGAATATAACTGGTCTTGTTATATTGTTCCTGAGTCAGCTGGAAATTATGTTGTAGGGTTTAAATGTTTGCCGAGGACATTCGCTTCCTCGGCATATTCAGAGTTAAAGAGGGAGAGAAGGTATAAAATTTTATATCTATATATTGTGTTTTGTTAGGCCTATGCCTGTGGTTTTCAAACTTTCTAAGAGAGATTATGCAAGGTCCCTTGACAATCTCAGTTATGAGCAAGGCGTGAAAATGCTTACCGGTACTAAAAGCCAATTTCCGTGAGGCCACATAATATCTGTTTGTTTACACTTGAATTTCATTCTATAGAGTCTGTATATAGATGAGTAACAGCTCTTAGCATTTCTTCTTATGGAGAAAGGTCCGTTAGTTATAATAATTTTGATAATGTGTGGTCTTTGTAAGAAATTCTTCGCTAGATCTTTGATGATGGATGGTACATTGGCCTTTATCTGTTACTCAATAGCTGGCTGTATTTGCTATCAAGATTCTTGGCCATTTGCTAAAAATTAGAAGATGAATTGAGCAGGAGGTTAGGTTTGAATAAGATTTTCTTGGAAGTTTTATTGAAAGATGTCGGTTTACCACAAGTTTAATGTTCGGCGTTGTTTTATTGAGAGTAACATTCGCAGTCCTTCGAAGTTCTGCTTCATCGTCTTACAATTTAAACTGCAATCCACCATCGGCTCCATCACGTTCTTTGATATTATAGAGATTTGAGGTTCATAAGTTGTTGTATCGTACAGAGATCAGCTTGTAGAGAAATCTATGGTAGTTTATAATCACCAGTTCACTGTATATACTAAACTTCGGCTTGAGTGATATCAAGACATCAACCGCGTTGTACCGGTACCAAGTTCGGTTGACCTGCAGTTTTTATGCAGTTTGCTTGTAATCTTTTGGGCAATAGCAATCATAAGTAATATCGTCGCATTTAGCCAAACGTGCTTTCGTTTGAAAATATTTTCTAGACATTACAATTTGAAAATTTATCCAGAGTTGTCACCATATTTGGTAATATGATGTCATCGAGTTTAGAAGAAAGTTAATCACGATATTGAGATCATTTTTGATTTACAGTCTTAGCTTGCAGTAGCCTACGGTGGTATCGGTACTCTTGTTTTATAGACAAACTATTTCTGACAAATTTAGGCATCAGGCATTATTAGAAAGATAGCAGAGTTTTAAGATCGGTTATTTGCCTAGAATATCAAGGCACTTGGATAGGAGTTACAAAGCAACTGGACTATTATCAAATCAGCTCCACCTCTTCCCTTTCCTGCTTCATTCTTATAGTACAGTTAGATAGGCCGGGAAGAAGTTTGGACGGAGGATATGGCTATGCAATGGAACTGGACAGTCATCAAGCCAGCACCGCCTTTTCCATGCTTTTTTCCATACTTAGATAATAATATAGTGAACCTAGTATCGCTTTGACAAAGGAGATGTCGACAAAACTGGACAGTTATCTAGTCAGAACCTCTCTCCGTCATGGTTAGGTAACGCAGGAAGCTTAGTAAAAGAAATGTAGAAGCTGAATCTGTATAATCCAAATCGCATGGCAGCCTAGCTGTCTAATTTTGCACATACTTTAATCTAATTAATGGCTACTGTAATTAGACATACTAAATGTCATTCTTAATTGATGATGTCATTGTCGCATTTGTCTTGGCTGTTTCGTATGGTCTGCAAATTTTGCACTACAATTTTCACCAATTTATGTCAGATCTTCTCTACAACTTAGTGATGTATAAATTGCTGACATTGAAATGTTTAGCCTGAAGCAAATACATGACAAATGTTGATTTATCGGGAAAAATTATTTTCTCATTTTTGTACACGGTGATGGTATCTGTGACGAATGCAAAATTGTCAGGTAACTTAATTGCTTCGGAGTTGATGTAATGTTTGAAAATCTGCCTTAGGCAGTTCGATATGTTCCTCTGGTATTGTGTATCGATAAAACAGGTTCCTTTTGTTCTCATTGGTAGCGGCCCATGGATTGAATTGGGCTTAGAATTGAACAAGTTCAAGTAGGCTTTTCGAGTATTGTCAACTGCTACTTGCTTGAGAGTTGGACTTAAGGCTATTATAGCACTGTACTAGGGAATACACTATTGTTGTGAATGGCTGGTCAGGCTCTTCTAGCCGGCTTGATTACTTCACTCCTCTGGCAGGCTTACTCGTTATTTCTATTATATACCGGTACTACAAATGTATTCCGTTCTCAGTTAAAACAATTTTGGAGTTTCACAATCACAAAACAGAATCGTCAGGAAAAATATCTTTTTTATTCTATTCAGGTTTCTTCAAATTCCAGGCAGCATTCCCACAGTGAGGTTGCTGCTACAAAATCATAGATTAAATGTTATCAGTAAGGCGTCATTTGTATTGGCTTTGACTATGCCTTAATTCTGCATATTTCTAGCTTTTTTGTTAATGAAATCCATAGGTCTACTTGAGAAAATCTTGAAGTCATTTGTAACCTGCGAGTGAATCAACCTGAAAATTCACACTTTGTTGAACTCCGGTGGTAACTCGTTGAGTTTCAATTGCTTCCTTACTTTCAGGAAATTCAGGTATCAGGTTTCGAGTAAGAAAGTCATCTCAATTACTATTAGGCTAGACGTTTGACAAATCAAATAATGATTTTCTTGGTCAATATCAATTTCAAATTGTAATAATGGCAGTGACTGCCAGGTACTGGTATTGACTGGCCTAGATTATTTGCCAGTGAAGACTTGCAAATAATTCTTATCGAGGTATATAGTGGAGCCGATGGCGGGCGATCAACAGATATACAGTAGTCGTAAAGAAGATTTACCAAATATTTAACGTCCAGCCTTGTCTTATTGAGAATTATTGCACTTCACTTATAAATGACATTCACAAGCTTCTGTAGCTCCACTCCTTCATCAGTTGAAGATTATGGAATCATAGATAGCCTACTATTGTTATAGGAATCTCCTTGGTGAAGAAAAGGTAGCTTGGTAGTTATTGCTATATCAGTGTTGGACTGCCAGGATAGCTTCATGAGGCCTACCGATATCACCTAGTAGACCTACCGCACTACCAGTACCAGTATCTGTTAGTCTTAGGATTACTCAACATTACATGCAGTAGTAGGCCTATCTACCAATATCAAAATCTAATGTACAGTAGGCCTACCTGGTAGGCGGTAACCAAAGGTTGGCATTTGACATTTGAAGATCGCGTCACGGAGTTCTACGTAAAGGAAATACTTACGGTACCGTACTTTACACCTCGGCTTTAAGTTTCACTACCGGTGCGTTACTGATCGATCAAATTTGTAATAAACTGACATCCCTTCAGTTATTTTGAGGGAATTCTGTCACAGACATGCCTATTCATAATGGCATATGCTCTAGAGTTAGAGTTAGAGTCTTGTGTTATGATTTGTGGTGGATTGTTCAAGTCAAGATATAATGCTATTGTAACGCGTGATCAGGAATTTATTACTGACTCATAGAATCGGCATGACCATGACAACATTCTAGTGCTGTTGATAGTGTTCACGCCCTGACCTGACACTTGCAAATTTTTCCGCATCTCATTCAGTCTAGGCCTACTCAGTAGATTTTGCTGTATGAGAGGCGTTGTGCAAGTCTACCGAAAATTAATTGTCAAGAAAAGAAATAATATTCTATATATAACATGGCTATGGTACTTGAAATACTGTATACCGGTATACATGTAGCTTTCAGCTCATAGTTTATTAAGTTGGCCAATTATGGAATAGATTCATTTTATTTGAAAAGGTTTTATTGCAGTCAATGACAGGTTGTCAGTTTGAGAGTATCGCCACAATTTTAATGTCAGCTAAATTTATTGGCAACTTGATTCACAAGTTTTCAGAGGTCTGCTCTTCCGTTAAGCGATCATATCACATTAAAAAATGTACATTCTTTTTGCTTTTATCAGTTAATATTCTTAGGCAGATTATAAAAGCATTTCTGTCTTCACCATGTCTGACCAACATGGCATTCTGTCGCGCATGGTTGGCGTCGGAGACATGGTCCTATTGGAACCACTTACGGAAGAAAATTTCTTGGAGAATTTACAAAAAAGATTCAAAGCTGACCATATTTATGTAAGTAGACCAAAGCTGTTGTAGATGAGTGATAACACATCACACAGACAGTACAATTAGCAGCCCAACTTGCCCTACTATAAATGGAGCTTTCCGTGGGCTGTGGTATAATATCCTAGTGAATGTGACCGTGTTTTATTGTAAAAATCAATGCGAACGGTGTTTTCTTTCGATGTTTGATTAGGGTCATAGGTCAAGTTACCACAGCCAAATTCTGCCATTTCATTGTCTATCATCCACAGATTCAATAAAAACCTACTTAGGCTAACCTACTACAACTGTATATAAAATCAATTTATTTCGAAATTTGTCACCATGTCTAAATCTCATGTTAATTTATTCGTGTTTTTTAGACTTACATTGGATCAGTAGTCATTTCTGTTAATCCTTACAAGCACCTTACCATATATGGACCGGAGAAAATCGAAGAATACAGAGGTCGAAATATGTATGAACTTCCACCTCATATGTAAGTAGCCAAAAAAAGTTGATACTGACAATTTCTGTCTCTGCTTTCAAAAGCTCGTAGCGTTGTAGACTTATCGCATCATTTCTTCAAGGGAGGGTGTTAGGGACTGCTCTCAGTCCAACCCTTTTCCTATCAGTCTATAGTATATAATATAAGGTATATTTTATATAACAACACTTTGTTTACCGGTATATCTTTAAATATGATATTCTGACTTTTAGTTGATGCATGTAAATGCGTAGTCTATGGGAAAAGTAGAAGAATATTTCAAACGCCTGATCGAATCTATTCTTCTGTTTAGATACGCAGTGGCTGACTTGTCATACAGATCAATGAAGAATCATAACAAAGACCAATGTGTCCTTATTACAGGTAATATCCGTAGAATATGGCTATTTTCCCATGAAATATTTGCTATATGTCAATTAAATTATAATTGGATAGGTGAATCTGGAGCTGGCAAGACAGAGGCGAGCAAAATTATTATGCAATATGTTGCTGCTATGAGCAGTAAATCGGTTGAAGTGACGAAAATAAAGCAACAACTGTTGCAATCAAATCCTGTGTTGGAAGGTAGGAGAAGTTTGGGAAACCAGTTTTTTTTTCAGTACCGGTAGAATTAGTAGCTAGTACGTTTTGAATCCTGTTTTATTTCTTTGAGTAAAGGGTTTTCTTATATTTGTATGAAAATTAGCATTTTCTCAAAACTTCATTTTAGAAATACAACCATGTGGTATTTTTGATTAATTGCTGGGGCAGATTGAGCGGTTGTGTGTGTGTGTGTGTGTGGTGACTCGTGAGGAATCCAAATATTCATGAAAATTTGAATTTTCCGTTGTTGGAAGTGAAAAAAATTGAATTTTTTGTAACAGCATTCGGAAACGCAAAAACCGTGAGGAATGACAACTCATCGAGATTTGTAAGTGTTGTTGTTACGTTGTGGTTAGGGCCGAATTTAGGTCCTCCTGGGCCACTGGGCTAATTCGATTTGGAGTCCTTCAGGCAAGCAACAAGTGACTGAAAAATTGAAAAAGCCTGTTTTCACAGCCCAAAGTCGATTTCCGATTATGAAAATGGTCCACTAGACAATGATGCCCAACCTATAGGTAGCAGCCATGCAGCCCACCTATCCTAATGAGACATCTTGTAGCAGTCCTGATTGTGTAGTCTTGAAGACGGCGTAATTATTAGTCTGATTACACTTTTCCTACAGGGAAAGTACATGGATATAGAATTTGATTTTAAAGGAGACCCGATTGGAGGAATCATAACCAATTGTAAGTTATTCTCCTTATTCAAATTCACATAAAGGACACTGCAAATTAATCGCTGCATCTACAGATAGTTGGTATCATGGATTGCTACAGCCTACAGTTCCAATTCTTATTTTGATCTACAAAATATTTTTAAAACAATTTTATTTTGTTCAGATCTGTTGGAAAAGTCTCGTGTCGTGTCTCAAGCTTCTGGAGAAAGAAATTTCCACATATTTTATCAACTGCTAAACGGACCAGAACATGTCCTTAGTAAGCTCACTTTGTTGTCTTGGGTGTTAGCTGAGGGATATCGTAAAGAAGATTCACCACAGATTTAACGTCAACCCTTGGTTTATTGAGAATTACAACAATCAGAAGCTTGCAGAGCTCATCCCGAGCCTAGACGTTAAATTTTTGGTGAATCTATCTACGATATATATTAATCTTCTGCCATTGGGATTGGTGCAATGCGATATTGTTTTATTTTATTGTACTTTGTAGCATAACAAGAACAGTCGTACCATACCACAGTGCAGGACACATTCACACTGTTTGATATTGTGCCGACAGCTGCCTATTAATAATGCCCTGATTGTGCTATCTTGCACTTTCCATTCACACTGTTTCTGTAATGCTGGCGGCACGGCGCCAAGCAGGGTACCAATTTTATTGCCTAAAGTGATGTGAATTGCCTAAAGTGATGTGAATTAGATTTGAAACTAGTGTGCAAAGTTTTTCTAACGTGAAAAAAAAAATCTGCGATGATGAAAGTATTGAGAATTTTAGCAGGCGACTAAACTGGTAGGCGGTAGTGTCTTTCCTTGTAACAAGGTTCTGACCTTGATTAGTAGATTGTCCTTGAAATTTTTTGCCTTTGCATCTATTTGCTGATGGTAGGTTATTGATAGTGGACTGGAATGCGGTACTTTTGTTTCTTATAACACCCGTTGCTGAGCAAACCTAAGAAATTACCTGTAGAGGTAATATTATATGGTTGTTGTGAGAGTTAGCACATATGCTTACATCGTGATATCTTGACGGGTCTTTAACTTTGCGATCGCTCATGCAAACACGATAAGTGTTTGAATTACCGGATGAGAAGCCAATCTCTTGTTTAGATAAAGGATTTTATATCTAACTTCACAAGACTTGTTTACTTGAGATAATATTGTTTAAGCACCCTGATTCTTTGAACTAGGTTAAATGTTCTGATGTAATGCATCGTAACTCAAATCAATTCTAAAATGCTTATTTCCTCGGCTGCGTTGTTGCTCAAAGTGACCAAATAGTGGCTTCACATTAGTTACTAGAGTATAGTAAAAAGCAGGTACGCTACCCACTCCCGGTAAGGACTTACGTAACCTATCGGAAACCAAGCCCTGCTGACTGGGTTGTCGAACTTTTCCATTGAATTTAAAGAGTGTACTGGTATGGTACTTTGAGAAGGTCTTGTGTTTGTTCAAGAATAAATATCTGTTTTGATTGACTGTATTTGTTGACAGTATCTTACCAAGCTGACTGGTCATCTATTGTATCACTCTGATAGATAGTCCTGTTCAATATAACCCTAGTACAAGAAAATGTCTTATTGCCAGTGCGGTAAACCTGTTCAATGCCAGATGAAGTTCTATGTACCGGTACCATAATGTATTGTGTACTTGATGCAAACAAGGGTTTTTAAGTTTAATTACTTGATCACATGATATCCGGCCTCTGATAATTAGATTGCATTGCAAAGTCGGTGGTTAATTATTGACGGACTTACCATACCGTATGTAGGCCTATATGTGATAGCCGAGGGTGAAAAATCAATGGATATCGTAAAGAAGATTTGCTACAGATTTAATAGCATCCAGCCTTGGTAACAAATTTTGATGGCCTGATGAAGCATAGGCTATGATCATGTATATACAGAACAACATGTGAAGTTTCTAATGTTTCTACAGGAAAGTTGAAGTTATCCAAGCAAGAAAAGTACTGTTTTCTCACTGAAGGAGATGCACCGAGCTCCATTGACGATGCAAGCAATTTCAGAGATGTCCTGGTACGTAATGTTGTCCAATCCACTGCTGTCAGCTTTTCCTCACAATCCTAAAAGTGCTGGCCTTCAGGCCATATCGAACGGGCGGTAGCTAAGAATACAATTTTATTGTCTTTTGGTATGACTCAGGTGAGATTCGCAGCCGATACTCGAACGTATGGTTTATAACTTTTGTGACCTTGCCACTGTGCAACGATTAAAGGACATTTATTTTATGATCTATGAATATGAATACAATTTATACTGTCTTTGATATAACATGACTGGTACTTGAGCCTATGACCAACCGGTTTCGTGGTGAACCTTGCAACTACACAACCAAGTCGTTTTGAGGTGTTACACATTTTGATAATTACTAATTTTTGTTACAGACTGCGTTCAATGTGATTGGCTTCAGCACGGAAGAAGTCGACCAAATGTTACAAGCGGTTGCTGCTGTTTTGAAATTGGGAAATGTTAAATTTAAGGCCAAATCTGCCAAAAATGGAATGGAAGGATGCTCTGTTGAAGACATCAAAGGTTAGTGTTTTAACACTTTATAAGAAAAGTCCTTTCCACTTCAGTAAATCGTTATCAGCGCTTTCAAAATTTAATTTTGAGCTCAAATTTTATTTTGAGAGCATCGCCCTGTGATTAAATCCGTGAAAAATTAAGAGGTGACGTCCAGCCTAGCAAAAGGTATTATATGACCCCACAAACTGGGAACTGTGCTCAGATGGTCATGGGTGGACAATTGTGATCACAATAATTCACGAATCTAATTGACTGAGGCGCATTATTGGCTATCTCTATTTTATGTCCACCAGTAAGTTCTCACATCTCTGGGATTTGCTGTGATTTTAATACCAGCCATGCAAGACACGTTTCGGTCATTTGTGCATAATAAAATTATGGAAATTCCTATCATTGCATTGGCAGAAATTGAAGATGTTTGCGCCTTACTTGGAATGGATGCCGAAAAATTTGCGACTACGTTAACACAGAGAACGATGACGGCTAGACAAGAGAAGTTAACTTGCTCATTGAGTGCAAACGAAGTAAAACATTTTTCTATTTTGCCTTAGCCCTGTTCTGACGTCCAGTGATTTCTTGATAAAACTGAATGTTACTGACTGGTTGCTTTTAAAGAAATTAGGGTAACTAGGGTGTTTGACTGAGTATAATTTTCATTACTCCAAGATCTTGTCTCCCATATTTTGCTGCCTCTGCCTCTGCCTCTCACACAGCATCTGGTTTATAACTGATGAAGGAGCAAGCTCCAAAAGCTTGTAAATAATATTCCAGTAAACTGGACTGGACATTAAATCTTTGGTGGCATTGTACATCCATTACTATAGTAGGGTAATTTTTCTGTAACTTTGGGTAATTTTTCCAATAAACTTGAGGGGACATTAAATCTGTGGTAACTTGTTCTATCTATTACTACAGTAGGGTAAGGCTTCAAAGGCTTGTGACTTATATTCCAGTTAACTGGACTGGATGTTAAAGCTGCGGTAACTTTATTCAATCTATTACTAATTAATATACTGGCACTTGCCTCAGAGGAAACGAATCCCTTACAGCATATCCGTAAAAAATTTATGATCTCTTCATCTGTGTTGTTCATTTTAGGCTGCTTATGCCCGAGATGCTCTGTGCAAGGCAATATACAGTCGTCTCTTCTCTTGGCTTGTGCAAAGAATCAACAGTAGCATCCAGTCTCAAGTTAAAACCAAAAGAAAGGTCATGGGTGTCTTGGATATCTACGGTTTTGAAGTATTTGAAGTGAGTACCCGTAGCTTACTTTATTTTGGAGTGACTTAATGCAGAATGGTCCTGTTATAATGGCTGTGTATTGTGAGAATGAGTCGAATTTTTTTGGAGTCTGTGATACAGATTGACTCGGACTACGGACTCAATATTGTTGGATTTTAGCCTGTTTTAGAATTGATGAATGATGTAGGACAAATGTAGTCCTTGCTCTATGAGCCTGATTTTCATGGCCTTGACTGCTTCATATCAAAGACGGTCTCTGTAGCTTCCAGTAGTGTGTGCATATCATGTGAGTGTGTGTAAATGCAGCAAAAATCAAATAGGGACAGAAATAAACAGTGTCCTTTCATTTTCTTGGTCGGTTTTGTCCAGGTACGGAATTTTTGGGATTTTGGCATATCCCCACTATTGTGGTATTGATATCGGGGTCAAATTGTATTCAGTAGGTCTACTTGTAATATCGTGTTGCATGGAAGAACTTCAGACCTGATATTTTGGTTACAAGAGTGCTTCTTCTCCAGCAGCCAGTACTTAATGGCCTCATGCAGGTTCACAAGATGTCATACTAGTGCTTGTATTGATACTATGTGGACAAATATAAATTCATTCATTTTGTTATTACATACAGAACAACAGCTTTGAGCAATTTATCATCAACTACTGCAATGAAAAGCTGCAACAAATCTTCATCGAACTGACTCTTCGTGAAGAACAAGAGGAATACATTCAAGAAGGAATCGAATGGATTCATATCGATTATTTTGATAACGAAGTCATCTGCAACCTTATCGAAGATGTAAGTGACTTGAGAGCTTTTTTAGAAGGAGACAATGGTGGATGATTATTAGAAATAGTAGGAAGTTTTACACTGAACGAGGTGGAAGGTTAAATTTGTGATGTCTACTTCTTTAACTGTGCATTGAGTTTTTAGTGTCAGAACTGTTTTTTCACTTCCCTGGTATTTCCGGGAAGTGTCTGACGAATATTTTTTCGGCCGGACCTTATTAATAGACGGCATCTTCATACTCAAAATTTTAAGATATTGTGCTACAGGAAAGCCTTCAGGCTTGGATTGTTTGTGGTGCAAATATCGTATTTCATTCTCATTTTAGCAGACAATGTGTGGGTGTGTGTCGCTTATGTGTTTTGTATTTCCATAGTCTCGGACCGGTATTTTGTCCATGTTGGACGAGGAATGTTTGCGTCCGGGTGAAGCGACGGATGAGACTTTTTTGAAGAAACTTCACGACAATTGTGCGTCGCACTCTCGTTTTGAAAGCCGCTTCAGTACGCAGTGTCTATCAGACAAAACTCTCCCACATGATTCGTACAGGATTGAACATTATGCTGGAAAGGTAAGATAAATGATACCTAGGCTGTAACTATGACATGAATGGTAGGCTGCAGTCTGGTAAAGAAGGCCTCGAATGAAATTCCGTTGGTAGCTTTAAAAAAAGATGCAACTCTTATCTATTTCCAATCAAAAATCACAGTTTAAGTGTGTTGCGCTGCTGGTGGTGTCTGTTTCGGGAGGGGGTAGGACGGCTTTGAAAATATCATGATAACTTGAAATGAAGAAATGTAAAATGATCTGTAGCATATTTTCACTGTAGACCCATTTTGAGGGAGGGAGTGGGGTGGCTTTTGAGAATATGAGGATAACACAAAATGAAAGAGGATACAGTAAAATATCTATTTTTCATTGTAGGGTGGTAAGTGAATGATGGAAAGTCAAAATACACTTCGGCATATTCTCACCACAGGCCCCTATTTTATTAAAAGTAAACCCTTTCTTATTGTACTGCTGGTGCCACATTCCGTCACGATTTGTCAATTCCTGTTTTGCTTGTTAAATAAACATTGTATATCTATTATCTAGGTTTTTTGTATTAAAGGATGGCTAACACCTGTATAAAGATTGATAGATAGCTTTTGTGTTAGATGTCATGCTTGAGGAGATATTAGACTTATGCAAATGTCTGGGTTTTTGCTAACTATGTGAAATTGAAATTCCTCATGAGGAAGACGACTTTGCTGAGTCTGTTTAAAGCTGGCATTCTCCTGCGAGGTTTGTGGTTATATATCTCACAGACACATCAAACCTCTCAGCATCACCTCAATTGACTCGAGAATTTTGATGAGTCTGAAACTGACAAACATTTTACAGGTAACATATTGTGTTGGTGGCTTCCTCGACAAGAACAACGACTCATTGTACCGCAATCTGTCTGTTATCATGTATTCGAGTACACACTCGATCCTCGGTGGGGGGGGACTGTTCTTAGAAGGTGGACCTTCTGCAGATAATCTGAAACGACCGCCGACAACAGCGACACAATTCAAGGCATCGATCGAGGAGCTCATGAAAAATTTGCATGAATCCAAACTATATCAGGTATGCAGGATGAAGTTATCGAACTGCCCTTTTCACAATTCTCTCCTTTTCACTCTTCATAATCTCTTAGCTCATAACTCTCTCCTGTCCCCTTTTTTTCTCTAATTTTCATTTTTCAGTTCTCCTATATTTTCCCCAATTCTCTCCTTCATTCTCCAAATTTCTCTTTCCATTCTCTCCAATTTTCTCCTCTTCTCTCCTCAGTTCTCTTTTTTCAGTTCTCTCATTTATTTTTTTATCTTCTCTCAGTGCTCCTATATTGTCTCCAATTACATATCTCTTCTCTCAATTCTCAAACATACATTGGCAGATGTATCAAGCCAAATGCAGTGAAGCGAAGCGGTATTATAACCCACGACCTGGTGCTTCATCAAGTCAGATATCTTGGACTGATGGAGAATGTTCGAGTACGACGCGCCGGATATGCGTTTCGGCAAAAGTATGAAGAATGTCTGGGGGTGAGACTCCTTGTTTCCCAGGGCTATTGCCCAATGGTCCACCCATCATCGACTAGATTAGACCCAGTTCGATCATCCTGTCCTGATGAAAATTGAATTTACCTGAACTTGTGTGTGGCGTGAACCTTTCCTGCCAGAAGCAGAATACTGTCATCGCTAGACATTGTAGAACAGTTTAGTGTTCTGCGCAGAGCGATCTGATTTAAAGCTGGTGGGCTTTTGTGACAGATGTCTTTCCTGTAATCCTGTCATGGCTCTATTTGTTTGGTTATGTGACCAGAGCTGGACCTTTCCTGCCTTGAATCTAACAATTTTGTCATCACTCATTTCTAGATACAAAATGCTGTGTCCACGAACCTGGCCGAATTGGCGCGACGATCCAAAGAACGGAGTTGAAGAAATATTGAAAGAACTGAAAATTGAAGCAGATAAAGAATACGCACTAGGCTACACGAAAATCTTCATCATAAATCCAAAAACTGTAAGTTTTCAACCCAAAATTTAGTTCTGTTCGTATCATTGAACTTGATGGATGTTGAAGTTGAGTATCTTTATCTTAGCAAAATTCCAAAATAATTTTTTTGTAGCTATTCGCTTTGGAAGATGCACGGCAAGAAAAGTTGCACGATGTTGCTACTATTATACAGAAAATGTGGAGAGGATACGTGCAGAGACAGAGGTTCTTAACTATGAGGCGTGCTGCTATCGTCATCAGCAAAAATGTCAAAAGCTACTTGGTGGGTATATTGAATCGTTACTGACAAGTTTTCTTATGAATCCGAGTGTCTGACCTTGATGTACGAGTTCAAGTCTTTTGAATCCGATATGCCGTGTACCCGTTAAGTGCTTAAAGTTATCACATTGAATCCTTTTTGAACAGGCTTCGAAGAAGTATCGAATGCTAAAGATCGCCACTATCGTGATGCAATCCTACATCCGAGGATGGAAGGTAAGCTGATCTAAAAATAAAATTATTGACCAGTTTTAAACTGAGCACTGAAAGCTTTTGAACTAGATTTGGAAATCATCGTTCATTTTTACTTTTGACAGGCTCGTTGTATCTTGCGTGCACACAAAGAACTGAAGCGTCGCACATTGGCTGTGACAGTTATCGCAGCTTACTGGCGTGGCTGTATCGATAGAAAGAAATATCGTCGATACTTCAGAGCTAACGCGGGAGGCGTTATTGCAAGATTTATGGAAAAGTTACACGTATGTTTCTCTGTGACTGTGATGTGCATTAATGTTTAACATGCCATAAAATGTGCCATTTCTTTTGCAGTTGTATCTGTATTTGACAAAGCTCAGAGACAATCTACCTTTCAAGTCTCCGATCGTCAATGCATGGCCGGCTTGCAATTATCCGTGCCTAAAGAAAGCTCATGATGAACTGAAGAAAATTCATCACCGATGGCGGGTAATTTACTCTCTCTCAGTTTTCTCATTAATCTTATTTCTCCTATTTTTATATCATATATTCTCTAAACCTCTCATTTCCTTTCTATTCTCTCATTTTTCTACACTCTCATACTCTTCTCTCTCACTTCATTTCTCTATTCTCTCATTTTTCTACACTCTCATACTCTTTTCTCTCAGTTTCTTCACTATTGTCTCATTTTACACTCTCTCATACCCTTTTCTCTCGTATCTTTGCTCTCATTCTCTCAATTTGATTCTCTCATTACACTCTCTGCAACAGTTGGTCTATGATTGTTTTTCTAACAAAAATTCTCTGTTATTGGCAGTGTATGGTTTACCGGAAGTCAATCTCTAAAGAGAGACATGTTCAACTTCAGGAGAAATTGGAAGCTTCTGAACTATTCAAAGGTACAGTTACTGAATCATTCATTTTTGCATCTTCTCTGGATTTCCGAGCTTCATTTGTGTCCTCTTTTACAACACCGCCTACAAGAAGGTTGCACTGACTGCCCTCAAAACTTCAGGGACTTCAAAAATTATTGTCCTTAGAACTCTCGTGAGCTTTTTTAACTTTTTAGATTTCACGACCACCCACAACCCCTTACCAGAAGGTGTGCCTTGTGCACAAACTACTATAGCCTTATAGACTAATTTTTGCGTCCCTCAATAAAATATTAAGCGTCACAATGACTTTCCTTCCTGTGCGTTGTCATGTCAACTATGTGCAACTACTTGTTCTTTTCCTTAGGAAAGAAAAGTCTTTACTGGACTTCGCTTCCGATGCCATTCCAAGGTGATCATGTCTCTATCAAGCGACAAGAGAAATGGGTTAAAGTCGCATCAACTACTGACGATAAAAATATCATATTTGCTGATGAAGGCTTCAAGATTAACAGAGCTGATGGAAAGGTATTTGAGAGGAATATTTACGAATATTTATGCCGCGTTTACACAGAGTTGGCCATTCACCGTTGAAGTTATTCCCTGGCCGGCACATCATATAGTGTGCACTACGGATCACTACCCTATTATTGTATTTGATAGAATAATTCACCACAGATTTAACGTCTAGTCAAGTTTATTGGAATATAATTCACCAGCTTTCGGTACGTTACCCTACTATAGTAATAGATAGAATATGTCACCACAGATTCAACTTCGAGTCCAACTTTCGGAGGTCCGATCCTTCACGAGGTGATGGAATCCTTGTTTGAGAAATTCAACAAATGTGGACGACCTGTGGTGTATCGGTCAGCTACCACCTCTACTGCTGCTAATCATAGTTTTGTGTGTTTTACAGGCTGTTGGGTGCACTGTGGTACTTTCAGACAAGGCTCTCATTCTACTCCAGCCAGAAACATTCAAAGTGAAATATCGTCTTCAATTGTTCGATATTAACGGACTATCCTACTCACCGTTCACTGACGGAATGACTTTAATTCATATTACACCTCCGGTATGTTCTCAAAGCAACCTCCTTGCATTTAGCCAACATCTACTGCCTTGGGGATACATGTGTATATCCGCAACCTCTGTGCACATTTGTAAAGTTTCCTTGTACTATTATTTCAGGGTATCCACAGCCCCGTGTTAATTTGTCCCTAGCCATGAGTCGCGGTTGGCAGATGCTTTACCAATGAACAGTTTGAACTTTATTACCATTGTGGTCATCTTTTTTGTAATAAATATATTTAGTCACCACAAATTTAACGTGGTGACCTATTATATTTATTACTATTTGAATCGTCCGCCATCGGCTCCACCATTTTTCGTATCATCTTTTTTGTGTAAATATTGCTTTGTTACTATCATTTCAATTTCCTCGTAATATATTTCAGAGTAGCGGACCGGCAGCGAAGGCATACAAAGGAGACTTAATGCTCAATATCGCCCACTCTATTGAATGCGGAACAAGGCTGATTAAGGCTATTAAATCAGCTGCCGGGAAAGATATCTCAGTTAAAATAGGTTCTGGGTAAGTAAAATGTGTGGCATGACTTACTCCATATGTGGTTTGCGTGAAGAGAGAGAGAGAGAGATTTACTTTTAAGCAACTCATCTGCCAGCCCTTGAAAGCTGGAATTCACAGCACGCATCTACCATGTGTATATAAAGCTATTGTCAAAAAACCAGTGCAGACGAATACACATCTGCTGTGAGCATTAGTGTGAAAACGTGACCTTCCTCTTTACCATTTGTTACAGCCTTGACCGTTTCATTATCACAGCTTTCTCTGTTATAGTTCAACCTTGTCGAACAAGGGTGGCGAGACCGGCATCCAATTTACGGAGGATACCTCTGGAGAAGTCGCTTCGCCCGTAATCAAAAAAGTAAAAAAATCATTCATGATCACGGTCCCGAAAAAGCAAATTCCGAACGGTGTTAAGGCTCAAGCAAACCATGACAGTGTACAAAACGGTGAAAGCGCCACCTAATGGTAAAACACTAGTGAATTTTTGCTGTAAAAACAGCAAACTCAAGTGTTATGACTCACGATGTCTTGTTTTGGTGAAAATGTAACATATAGACAATTTATTGACAATTCTGATCACCAATTCTTGACGTCACAGTCACAGTCACAGTGTGATGATGCTTATTGAACCGTGACATATAATGATGACGTCATAGTACATATCAACATACAGGTATTTTTACGTTTGTGAATTTTCTTTTTAGTTGTATTCCGGATGTAATAGTTACATTATATGGACCAGGAGCTGTTCTTTAAACCTTAATCATTACCGGTAGCTGTTGATAAATGTATTGTATCTGGCTATCTGGTGGGAGCCGAGCAGTACTTGGGTAGGGAGGACAACCGTCACAAATCCTGACATAATAATTATTTTGTAATTTCAAAATTATGTAGCAATTTTCTACAGATAAATGCATTATTTTGATAGCCGCCACACCGTTCTTTTATATTCCAGTTCCGGTGAGATTATTCCTATTGTGATAGTTTCTTATATCTGTAATTAATTACCAAAAATTAACATAGTAATGATATTATTATGTAACGATAGAGCAATTGCTTGTATTATTTCATAACAATGCGAGCTTATGAAATTTTGTATTGCTTTTCAAGTTGTGACGTCATTGTCGTGCTCTGCCTTACCGTCGTTTATATCATTAGGAAACTTATCTGCTATATTTAATAACGGCCATTGAGATATATATTGGCCTTGCATGATCGCAGTATGTTGCATTAGCTTTGGGCTACGCGCCAAAATTTGAAACTAAGGTCTTCCGTTTATGAGAATGACTGGAGGCGTGAATGGAATTCCTGTTACCATTTCTTCCATCTTTGATGGTGACTGAGTCAAGTAGTACTTTGGCCAAAACTCCCTCACAAATATTGGCCTTGAGAACAGCATAGTGATCATTTTTCCCGTCTGCGATGGCCTCCCAAATATTGGCCTTCCATGAGAGCAGTATAGTACATTGTCGCATTAGTTTAAGCCAAAGATTTGCGCCAGAATTTGATACTTAGCCCTACCATTAGTAGGAGGTCTAGCGTCATGTAACTGTCTTTTTAATATCCTGTTTTGCCTTCTTTAATTTCTCTCTAGTGTTTTGTTTAATGAAATGATAAATTGTCGTGCAGTATTAACCGTGTAATTATGATGGCACTATGTGAATAAATGAATTTCCTAATACAAAGTTTGAAGGGTCTCTAATCTCTATCCGGTAATTTGGTGGTGGCGAGAGTTCGGTGGTCAACGCAATCGGTATCGGCCATCATCTGGGCAAGTAGGCCGATATTATAATCGATATTGGCAATCTGGAGGGGGATGAAGAAGGGATATCTGGACATCCCTGGGGAGAAGACCGATACCGTAGAGGTCATCAGCGGAGACAGGGTCGATATAATCGATCATGAGCCAACCGAGGAGGACGATTAACGTATCGGATAGGCCTATCTAGTCAGAATGCGAAGAAATGCTACTGCCTACTGACCTAAAATATTTTCAATTGAATAT
Organism: Botrylloides violaceus; assembly: GCA_030412335.1. Taxonomy (NCBI): domain Eukaryota; kingdom Metazoa; phylum Chordata; class Ascidiacea; order Stolidobranchia; family Styelidae; genus Botrylloides; species Botrylloides violaceus. The sequence goes on from JASFYC010000762.1 coordinate 181,034, forward strand.
TGACATCATAGGCGCTGTAATCGGAAGTATATCTGGCCGATTAGTCTTTGAAAAAATCCTGATCAGTTCCGGTTTCGCGTGATTTGGGCGAATTCGGCTCCGAAACATATGATAGGCTTCAGCGTCACCATGCGTAAGGTAATCCGACTGAAAGTGAAATCGCTAGGTGTCAGTGAGTGTAAAGTGTCGTCTGCTTCGCGACAGAACGAACGCTTCTTCCGTTAGCCAACTACCGCTGCTAAGTAGCGTCACAGAAAAGGGCAATAGATCATAGAGATAGCCTCAGGCAATACTGACATCTCAGAAAGATCAGTGAGTTGTTCTCAAAACTGCTGCTAGATGGTAGTTCCGCCAGATTTACGCGGTTGTAAAAAGCGAAGGTTTATTTTTATGAAATAGCCAAAATAGCCATCAAGGTCAGCAATAGAATGGGTTGGATCCACGTACCGGTACGGTAGAAATAAGTAGCTAGCCTTCCATGAAGCTAACGCGATATTTAAATTACTGTTCACTGTTGCGTTTTCACCTCCGCAATTATCGGATACCGTACAGTACGTGGAAATTTTGCCTCGAGAGATGAAAACTAGGCTGACTAGTTGAAGGGTCGTTCAGGCTACAGGTGCGAAGGATGCGATAAGTTATCATAGCGACTGTAGCACCCTGCCAAATAACCAGAGTAGACCCATGGGCTGTGAGCCTTAAAATAGGGTAGTCGGCTTAAGGTTTCCAAAGAGATTTACAGTTTATGACTCTTGATTTAAACTACATAGTCTCTGTTGACCACCGGGGTTTTCTTGGATATCGTGAGCCTAAGTGTTCAATGCCTAGAGAAGTCCACTACGAGGCGCGAGCTCACGACGACCAGTCTTCTGTGGTTATCAGTACGACGTTGAGTTATTCTCCTTTGACATCACAAAGCTATCATTGAATGGTCGTTCGCTGGACGATTTCGGGAGGGTAAAGACCATAAAACAGGGTCGTTCATGTCGAATCGCGTTATTGTAAATCATTTTAGGGGGTTTGTAAACGGTAATGTTTCATTGTTACATACATTGTACTGTAAGTGTCGGTAAGGAATTTCAAGTTCGATGAACTGCACAATCGTAAAGGCAACGGACTTTGCGACGGAGCCTAAACATGGCCGTAGCTTCACCCCAAATCCACCAGAAACCCTGACGCAAAGACCATCTTTTTTATCAACAGGAACCTATACCAAACCTAGCTAGTTAACGCCAATATGCCGTCTAATTAGTAGGCTACATGGCACAGAGCAGAGCCGACTGAGCCTGTACGTTACTCGGCTTTGACCAAGAATCTATTGGATAATATAGGTACCGGTAAGTCAAACCTCACATCTCTGCCAACATCTTGATTCGATCAATCCATAAATCAATATAAATTGGCCTCTAAACCGAATTGATTATTGCTTTCCCCTTTGGTCTCAATACATCATTTTGATACTAATCCTTCCGAGTACAATATGAGGGTGCAAGGTAGCAATTAGAATCTCAACGTTTGCGCTTTATGGCAAGTTTAAAACATTTCCTCTACAAATAGATGCATGCGGATTTAGCAACCAATTTGTTCCCATCATTTCACCCATTTGTACCAGGACAAAAGCAGTTATTACAGTGAAGGGCTGTTATTAAAAAATTCAAATAGGCAACATTAATACATGGTTGGAGTGACCTTAAAAACAGGGAAACGTAATTTTGGACTTGAAATGAAGACGAAGCCGGGATTGTAATAAGCGAGCGAGCGCTTTGAGAATTTGATCAAATCGATCAGAGAGGTTGCCAAATCGAAAGAAAAGTGCAGGGCTGCAGTGCGTAGGGAGTACGTTTCGATCTCCATGAAATCGTTTGGGAAGAGTGCGCTAAATTTCGCAGGTCTTTGTGCTATCCGTTGTAGGCCTATCGAAATTCTACTTTAACTCAACTTCAAAACCACGGGTATACACTTTATTTCGAAAGGACATTTTTAATCCTGATGATGCCGGGATTGACATGTGCTTGAATCTTTATTTAATGATCACTGCGAGATTGTGGTCGCTGATATGGCGAAATCGGGTGGAGTAGTAAATGGGGCAAAAATGTCTCGAATTTCAGCATGATTGTGACTAGTCCGGGAAGTTGTAATCTGGCGTTTCTTTTATTCAGGTTTGCCTTCATACCTTATCAATATATCGAAGAATTCAAAGTTGAACGGAAGGACTTCCGTGGCAGTACGACATGATACGCCTCGCCGTATTTAGCTTTCTTGTCTTCCAGATTTCGAGAGGTGAGAGACAGAGCATATCGTATGACATTTTTGTCCACAGAGGCGCAAGCTAATGTTCGTTGATTTTTGTCACGTTTAATCACATCAAGTCGTAAGGCGTGCCGTCAATCTTACGCCCTGTCGATTAATTTTCAGGTCAAGTATGTCTTCCCAGTCCGTGCGAGAATGGAAGATGTTTAGAAGAGGAAGATGGAGATAGAACTTACAGTTGTGTTTGCAAAAAAGGATGGGCCGGAATTCATTGCAATTTGCGTAAGTTACCAAGTTGCTCTTCCGTCCTTTCGGCGCTCTAGTCATAACCCAGTGGGAGACAACCGCCGGTGCGCGAGGCTTCGTTACCGGTTCTCAAGTTCTTCCATTTTGAACCCACCTCATCTACCCAGCTGTTACTGTATATTTTGTATATCCCCGGCAATTGTCCCAGCACAAACGTCACAGTGGTTCTCTACAGCTCTATATTTTTGCTATCTTTTCCACAGCGCAACCTGAAGTGATTTGCGGCGAGAAGACGATCGAAATCTTCATTGACGAACGCATTGTTACCGAACAAGGACTTTCTTCTGACGTCAGATTCGTGCAGTTTTTTAACGCTCCGAACTGTTTCGCAGAGAAACGATCTGGTTCCTATTATTTGAAAGTCAACGCACCGTACAGAGAGTGCGAGGTTTCGCTAGAGGTGAGTTCACATATAGCTTACAGTGGAGTTCTGCTTAGTGAAATTTCTATATTTCCTCTTTCCCCAATGCATGGGCCTCGAAAATGGATTATCCTATCGGCATGTCACGGTATAACTGGACTCTGGTATTATTGTTCCTGATGCCCTTGCTGCCGTAACTCTCCCGTTTTCCCGACCTTGGCATCGGCCGTATTAGGGATGTGGCGTTCGCAGCATCAATACACGATAGGATGTTGGATGTAGCCACACAGACACACCGAGTGCCTCGCCTGCAAGACGGCGTGAGGCCGTAAGGGGAAGCTGTGAATCGGTAGTCTCGTGGCCGACTACACCACGAAACGTCTTCTTGTTTTCCAGCACTCCGGCGACGACTACACCTTCAGTCAACAAATTGTGTGGAACAGTATCTCTTCAGCTGTGGAGCGGCCTTTGGTGTTACTAGACTTCAAATGCACTTACGAGGACAAGTATGCTGTATCCTTTGGCGGGATCACACCAACTGAAACGTGAGTTGTTTTGAATTTACAGCGTTTCCGATTGCTGAGGTCGTGTACGCCAAGTCATTGCTTACAGCAAGATAATTCCAATTTATAGCCTGGTATAACCCTACCACCATATGTCCTGCATTTTAGTGAGCCATACGCAAGTCTGGATTGGGCCGAGTGCTAACGCTATATTCTGTTGTTGTTTTTGAATTCATGGCGTTTTCGCCCTACTAAGGTCATGCACGCCAGGTCAATGCTTATATTTTAGAGCCCTCCGCATTCACACGGTATTGACTGCCAATTTTAAAGTATTTGGACGGGAATACAGCCAGGAACCTAACGATCAGAACAGACGGACAGTCAACTGAACGGCGTGAAACGCTCTGTCCCAGAAATTGGGGTCATTATTCAGTATCGACATCCCTACTTGACTAACGGCCGGCAAAAATTTAGTTTAGTCTCCCCTGGAATACATCCTTTAAAGAGGTGTCAAATTTCTTTGATGCAATCTTTAACCGCAATTTGTTACGTGGTCAGATCAAATACATCATTTCACAAACTTGTAATGTCCGTACAGAGCGAGGACGGTTGCTATAAACGAAAACGCCACATTAAAATATATCTTCATATACACACAAACAACATCCGACGCCAAAAACATACACATCGCAGCAAGAGCCCCCGCGCATGTTTGAACGACAAACGCCGAGTCAGTATCATCGAAATACGTACTTGCCACCACGTAAAAAATGACTCTGCGTATTCCAAACGCAATGCCATAGACACACGCGTAGATATACAATACATACAAGGAACTGATTGAAGGATGCCACAGTAATGCAAGTGAATAGATACCAACGTCGCATAACAATCCAGATACAATCATGACAGGCATTGAAATCGTCGCACCAATCTTTAGAAACAGAAAATTGATTAAAGACGAAGCAAAAAAGAGCAGAAATTGCAACACGCCGATATGGTGAACTCCGACACTGCACGAAAAATAAGCCCTTGTATTTTCAGACCAATTAAACGTGCCGACAAAAACACTTTGCATTTGGATCGGTATTGTAAGCCAACATAGCCGCAACGACATATGCTTAATTAGCCGTTTAAACGCGCCTTTAAAACCACTTAGTGCCCCAGTGGTCTTGGTTGAAGATGCAGTAAGGCTACTACTCTCTTCATCTCGTACGTGATCGACTGAGTCGCTTGGAATCGCCATCCATTGAATAGCCATACCAATGATTTGTATTGCGGCAAACAACACAAGGTAAATTGTGAGTGATTCTTGGGTAGGGATCAACCTTTCAAATTTGGCGGAGTGATCTTTAAATGCGTAATCCATTGGACAGTCATGAGCGCCACATTTTGAAATATCTGTCCAATTTCTGAAGTGGTCGGATGAGTTGCTAAAGGGTTGAGCATCTTTCAATATCATATTTGGCGCCAAGCTAACAATTGCTTGCCCCAAACTAAGCACGGTTACAAATAATGTCGCATTAGAGCGTTTGCTTGCCTGACTAATCTTGTCTCTATCATCAGATTGAGACAGCAAGGTCAAGATAACACCAACCGCTGGGAGTACAACACTTTCTGCTATGCCAGCAAACAGTTGAGCAGGTAGCAATGTCCAAAAGCGTGGATGGAGTAACGCAATTGTGAGCACTGGAGCTGAGATTTGTCCGAATATGAAAGATTTCTTTCTCCCAAACAAAACCACCAATGGAACATAAATTAATCCTGAAACAACACACGATGCTTGATATACAACAAGTCCCACTGGCCCAAGTGCATTTTTCACTTCAATACTGCTCTGTAGCATATCCAAGTTGTACTGCGTTGCAATCACTGCAGTGAATCCAAGACATAGAGCATGTAATCTCCAATTTAAGATTCGAATTTGAGAAAACATAACCTGCTGGTTCGGGCGTAACTTGATAGAATGAGAAATGCAAACATTGTCGCTTGAAGACGTGCTTAACAAATTGATCGGCTCGTGCGTTCATGTTTACATGATCGAATGATTAGGTATAGCGACGCACGAAATAACGCAAATAATAATAATAATGATAAAGGAACAGGAAGATGTGTTGTTGTCTTATACATTTCTGTCCTTCAAGCAATGAAGCTCCGAAAGCTTGTGGATGTTTTAATTCTTTGCAAACCAAGGCTTGACGTTAACGATATTTATTGATCGTCCGTCATCGTCTCCTCTACATACATATGTTCACTCAACCTAGACACACCAACACCCGGTCGGGTTCGCTACCCTCCAGTTTATTCTGTTAATGCTTTTGTCTCTTTGCAGGAGTGTAGAGTTTGTGACAAGTTATGGCGTGTTCAAAGTCGATATGGCATTATACAAAAGCAACAATTTCGTTGTGGACAATCGATATGAGAACCGAGCAGTGCTCTCTGTTCGCGATGACGTTTGCGTCTGTAAGTTGGCGATGGACTCTTGATTTTGATCTCCATGCGTGTTGTATCGCAACTAGGGCTGGGCAAAATCGAATAGTATGAAACATCGGATCGAATCGAATAATTTCAACCGAATCGAATCGAATACCGAATAGACGCGTCTGACCTAGTTATTAACCTAATTCGATAAAATTTGATCAAAAATATATGATCAACGGTCAGGAACATGCAGAGACGCAACTAGCAAAATGTAAAGTCATGTCTACGACTTCATGGCGTGCTGTCAGAGTAACAGCAAAATGCACAAAAGTCCAATTCAAAATTATGGTACAAGAGAAAAGGAGTGTTTCAAGCTAAACCTCTCCTGGCTACGTCCACGTTGAAACGCGTATAGAGCTTTCTCAAGTTGTTGTAGTATTCGAAATTCGAAAAGAGAACGAATTACTATTCGATTCGGTCCGAATATCTTGCTATTCGATTCGATTTGGAGTATTCGAATTCGAGTGCCCAGCCCTAATCGCAACATGCTATAGATTCCAACCGTATATTGGCAGTTCATGCGTGTTGACTCTGGCCGTCCGAGGCCAGGGGCAAATGTTGATCGCTGCCTTGAAAAGGTCATCGATTCTCGGCTGGCTCCACCCTGACCACCGACTGTGGCAGACTTGAAAGAGCTGGAGGTGAAACATCTATGAGTTAATTTTTCTTTCAGCGACTGAATTAAAGAATGTTATGCCGAGTGATCTTGTGTTGACCAATCGTGAATGTTGGGCTTCGGCTTACAAGAATGGATCTGGTGAAAGTCATCAGTTGCTGACGTCCAAGTAAGTTGCCAAGTCGGCGGCCATACCAAGTTTTTTAGATTACACACCTTGTGGAAGGGGTTGGTTTCTTCAAGAAAGTGACTTAACCCATAAACTTGAGGCTTGATTTACACTGCGCGGGGCTAATCTGTGACCCCCAGAAACGAAAATGTTGAGTTATACATCTCCACCTACAGGCTATATTCTATCTACGGAGCAGTGCCGGTGTTAACATGTTCAGAGTCTCTGCGGTCTGCATACCCTCATCCAGTCACACATGCCCGCATGTTTTAGTATTTTTTCGCTCGTAGAGAGAGAGAGAGAGACTTCTATCTTACATTTTCTTAGATGTGTCGACGACCCTACTGCTGAAATGCTGAGCAACGGTGAAGGTGACTCTGCACGCTTCTGTTTTCAAGTATTCAAATGGAGATACTCGTCGCGGGAGTTGTACATGCACTGCGTAGTGAGCGTATGCAACGCGACAGCTGAGGAAGAGTACTGTCAATGCAAAAACAACAGGACAAGAAGGTAGGCTAGGTATAGCAAACTAGATGGGCAATAGGCGTTCACCTCCCTTCACCCGGTCTTGGTGTGGCTGCTGTATGGCCGCATTAACGACTAGTTCGGTGGAATATCAAACATTGCCAAAAGAAAAGGAGGTATATGTGTAGTCGCTATATCTAAACCCTTGGAGGCTCCTATAGACATAGCAACGGAATATATGTTGCTAAGGACACTTGATTTATTATATTTTGGACACCCTCGTATTTAGACCGTTCATGTATCCGTTATATCACCAATCCGGTAAAAACCTTAATACTGATGACGGCGTAGCTACTTAGATGCAGATAAGTGCAGTATAATCGTGATCAGAGAATGGAGCACTGTGGGTTAGTACAATCAAGTCTGCGCGACGCAGTAACGCAAGGTATTAGAGAGCTTTAATCCAATCCACAGATGTGCGGTACACGTACGGTCGCGGAAGATCTGAGACAGAGAAGCGGTCGCGGCGTAGTATAGCTTGAGTATAAGAGTTTGTATAGCTATTGTGGATTGGATTGTAGATCGGTGGAGAAAGAGCCTGAGACACATAGGCTACGGAGGGTAAGTCTTTAGTCTTAAAGATCTATGCGTTCTAATAAGCAAGTCTTGTCGTTTGCGGTTGACGTGATAAGTTGAGTAGGATCTGATAGGGGTACCGCTACTGCGCGAGTCTTTTCAGTAAGGTATAGGGAAGGAGAAGATCTTATCGCTGTCACGCCGTCGAGAAGTTTGGAGAAACGAGAAGCAGAGAAACAGCTGAGGTGACCGTTTTGATTCACTTATCTATACTGTATGCCGTAGACAGAGTATTTATCTATTAAGTATTCTTTGAGATGTATATATAGCTTACATATTTTGCTTCGGCTAATACCTCTCCTGTCCAAAATTCTGAATGCGGGACCTTCCCTCAACGTGCTTGGTATTATTTAGGGGCTGAACCAAATGTGGAGGTGGTCCGTATCCGGCTGGCGGGTCCTAGTTTGGCACCCCTGCCGTAAACAAGAGCAATATTTTATTCTACAGAGTGTTTGTATGTTCTGCAATACACGGGCTACTGTTGCCAACGCACGTGCGATTGACGACTAGCTGTGCTTTCGTTTTCAGATCAGCCCGATCGCTTGATGATATCAAGGATGGAGCAATTCTCACGCACGGGCCTTGGTATTTACAAGATATTGATGGAGAAGGACTTTCCGCTGGCGGTAAAAATCCTAACGAAAGGATCTATGGCCCTGAAGGTGACGTTCTTAAACATAAACAAGGTGAGCCATAACTTTCCCAGATTTGTTTTATGCATGACTTGGTACGTAGGCAAGTAGCGATCTATTGGGATTTCCTCCGCCTTTTCTGGTTGTGTATGAGAAGCCTGGTGTATGTAAGTAGCTAGGGGTGTATAGACTGACCGTTGATGAGTTGCTACGTCAGTCTACATGTATTTCAATATGCATTTCCAGTAGGCCTATCTATGCATTGGTGTTGGCTGACCGAGTCTCGCAGGTGACTGCTGGGAAAATTTGGGACCAGCCGGTTCGTCAAGTGGTCATTGTCTATTTTCTAGTCTTTATCTGAGGTTCTATAGAAGTGATTACAGGCGTCAGTCTATAAAATTCAATTATATTCAGATGGTGACACGGAAAGCTTATATCTCATTGCTGTAGGCGCCACAGTTTTTGTACTTCTGATTGCGTTGGTAGTGGTGGCAGCCTTGTACATAAATTGCCGACGGAATTCACACGACTCCAAATCTCACGTGAGAATCGGTGGAGAACCGGTTATAATGCCGGATCCGGTTACGTGCAATTCGGTTGTAGATTAAATATAGTAATATGTGCTTTGTTTTACTTGTTGAGGTGTCGTCTTATAAATTTTTGGTTGTTAGTATTGGACTGTAAATGCAATTGGCCGATGCGTATCAACGTACTTCCATCTTTCTCCTTGGTAGCATCCCGACTGCAACGTTCCGCTATAGGTATTCCGTATATATTAGTTTGCCCCAAGTTCGACTTCTATCGCCCGTGAGTTGAGCCTAACCTGTCCATTAAAAAACCTCCTTTACTGTGTAGGTACCCAAGTTGTTGTAAAGCTTGCGAGAAATTCTTGTATGGCCTATTAACTTTAATTCCGTAGTGTAGCAGACCGATGCATGACCAGAGCCATTCTTTATTTCAACATATATATAATAATAATAATATTGCTTTGTGGACATGTGTCAAGGTCTGGCGTAACCTATATCCGTATACAGACATAATGAGACTGGAGGTTTGTAGCTCAGCCGCCTGCCGGAAACCGCGAGAGCATAATTGAATCCGCTAGATGGTAGCATTGAAGCGAGACTTGCTTAGCAGGTACCTACTCCAGACTACTAAGACTCCCGACAATAGCCTGCAATGTTCTGCACGTCATGGGCACCGAAACTGCTGCTTGTAACTCGTGTAAAAGACCTACTGTTTGCAAACTGTTCCGTATCCCAAGTATTGAGCGAATATCAGAACTTCTTGACGCACCGACTCACGGTTGGTCGGTCAGTCGCTGTCCTCTAAATTCCTTCTAACCACCAGTACCGTCCGTGATAGACTACAACTTCTCAAATATTAAAAGTGCCTGAATACCGAGCCTCCCCGTTAGCTTCATATCATCAAATATTAGAACTTTTTTACCTCTTGAGTGCAGAATTTACTTCGCATTTTCAAAAAAAGAGTATTTTAAGAAAATTCAAAGTTTCAAGAAAAAGCAAATAAAACCACCAGTGATCAACGCGCGAAAATTTTAAAACAACAAAGAACGAAAAGAATTGCACATTTCATGAAAAAAACGAACAGGAGAAATCATTCAAGAATTTCCAATCTAAATCTTCAAGATTGACCTCACATTATGACGTCATCAGTAATTCTTACTAGTTACAAAAAAAAACAGCATTAGAGTAACGTCGAGCTATTTAATATAACAACTCGTCATAGTTCTGTTGTGACGCTATAATCTAGAATTAACTCGACTATCACGTCACTATTGTCGATATTCTATGAGCGATTTGCTCTCCAGTCGGACAATTTTTTCTTAAAATACCACAGTTTTTATAAAATTTTGCAAGACTTGAGTTCTATAGACGAAATTAAACAGTAACCAAGTTTTTTAAACCTAAATTATGGACACTACTGTCACGCAAATTTGTAACGTCAACTAGCTGGGAGCAGTAAATATCATCTGTGAGGCAACTAGATAGTCTTGGTTGGGTACAAGTCGCCGGTAGTGACCAAGTCCACGCAGATTTATGCATCAATTCAACAACAACTTTCGCTTTTGACGATTCGGTTACGTTACTACTTGTGGTTGTCGACGAACAGACTGTTGTAGCAGATACGCTAGATGTCACTGTCGAGCACGATTGTGTTGATTGTAAATTACTACCAGAAGAAGGCGCTCTTGTGCAAGACAACGACGTCGACTGAGTTATGGTCGTCGCTGTTGTGGTGTTGAATAGTCGACACGGTGATGACGTAACTGTGACGTCACACGACGATGACGTAATAGGTTGATGGTGAATTTTTGTCCGTTTGCAGACAATTTCTTCTGTGGTGTTGACGTCTAAAAATTCTTTAGGGAGGGGACGCTTCTTTCGTGGTAAGGGGCACGTGACAGGTTGAATTTTCGCGAGGTTATCTGCCCCAGATAAGTCCGTGTATGTTGTCACAGTGGTAGTATCAATAATGGTTTCTGGGCTTTCGGGGCCGGTGTTGAGTATCTCTTCACATTGTATGACTTCAGACTCGACTGGTTCTGAAATTTCGTTGTCTGACGTAACTTCAACTTGCTCAGCAACAGACGGAGTGTCGTCATCAATTTCAATGTCGTCATCTAGGAAAAGATTACGTCATAAGTCAAAGTTGAATAATCACCATGAACTTTTCATTATTAAAAATTCATAAAAGCAGGCCCGTTGGCGTATAACCCAAGATCTACTGGACGGGTAGGACCTTCAAATTTCTTTGCAGACGCTTCCATTATTGGCAGGGAAATGCGCAGATTTGTTTTGGTCGGATTCCTCAACGTATACGTGTTGTCAGTGACCGAGGATCTTATCGTTTTTCATCATCATCCGCCATCGGTTATTTTCAATATATTCTAAATATTAGGCTAATAAAAGAAATATTCACCTTTTTCTTCTGTTTGATGTGATAAGATATACGTTGTATTAATGGAGACCGGTATTGGATGCGTTATCTGTGATATTTTCGACATCGTCGCGTCACTACACGTCGGAAGACTCGACTGTGTTCCGTAAGGACATCGGTATGGTGACGTCATGAAAGAACTATCACCGTTTTCGCTTCGGGGAGGTCTTTCAATTGAGCCTGTTGTCCAGTCGTCTAAAAGTAAAAAAAAGAATGGTTAGGTATAAGTTATAAATTTAGTTTAGGGTTAGGTTAGCTAGATAACTGTAAGATTACAAGACTTCCCGTAGGATTATGTTGGCAAAATCAAATCAGTCAGGCCGACATCTCTCTCTTTCTCTCACAGACACACTGTGAGTGCGTATCTATGTGCTGGCAGTCTATCTTTACCACTCTATATATATCTATATATACTGTATATATATATTCTTTATAAGCTGTAAATCGACGTGAAAAGCTAAGTATAAGTTGATAAGTGTGATGCAATACTGCAATATATAGCTTGTTAATGTGCACTCGATCAGCTGTCGTACCCGCGACATTACGCCAAACATAGACTGAGTTTCACACGCATAAAGGTCAATTGGCCTTCGTGTCGAAAACATTTGCACTCATTTGAGTTCATTGAGATCCTATCGCAAAATTTTCTGCTTGCTCGTACGAATTCGTGCACCAATATTTTATTCCAAATACCCTACTATATTTTCAAGGTAATATTTCGCTATCAGTAAGTTACTATATATTTGGCTGGGCGTTAAAACTGCAGTGACACGCTATATCTATCGTAAGTAATCGTCCGCCGTCGGCTACTATCAATATATTACTATAAATTTGGTTGGGCGTTAAAACAACTGTGGTGACACACTAATATATCGAAGTCATCGCCCTCCATCGGCTATCAGTAGGACTATTTAATTATAAGAATCCGTGTATGTTTTGCCAATTACAGGTTCCAGACTTGATCCTGTACATTGTAGATGGATAAATTACAGCCAGTGGCAAGATATTTTTTTAATAACTTGACGCTTAACAAGTTAAATAGGATTTAATTATGTTAAATTAAGCTCGGTACTTGAAACGTAGGAGGCCGACGCCTATTACAGATCCTACGGGAAATCACAGACTTAATCTATTCACGTTTTTCAAGGTACTATTATGATGAATTGTCAAAATTTTTTAAAATTGGCACAAATTTTTGACTGTGTGGTTTTCAAAATTGGGTTAAACGAGAAAGGACCACCAACCATTGAATCATCAAGGTTTGGTCTAGTCAAGATTTCTATTGCGGCCAATTTAGTTATTTTGGATTCCATAAATTGGCAACATTTTTGGAAACAGCCAAGCTATACATAGCTAAATGTCCTATGAGATAGATTACTTCAATTTTTATTCAAGTAATCCCAGCTAGAATTAATCACGAGATAGCAATAAGTATGCACAGTTGCTTGCTACAGCATTTGTGATGCAGTATGTAAGGTCACTACCTTCATATAGGTTAAGGAGATGCCCGCAGCCAAAAATATTTATGGTCAAATTAAGTTATGCTAAACTACTAAGGATATGAGCACATGACTAGATCGTCAAAATCCAACTACACAGAGCGTATAGCTACTTGTCGTCTGTTGAAGGAGCAGACGTGAAATACGTTTTCAATAAATTTAGCTCGACGTTAAAACTGTGGTGACACTCAGTATCTATCGTAAATCATCGTCTGCCAACGGTTACCATCAATATATTGCTATAAATCGGGCTGACGTCACGATTTACTGCGTTTCTCTTGCAATTTTGAGCGCCAACTCATCGCCGGTGATCAGTTACTTTAAAGACGACCTCCCGGCGAGGAAGCAATCGGCATTATCTAATCGCACAAAGCAGCTGGAATTCATCGAAATCGGCAAACTATCTGTATGTATTGCCTACTTGGAAATTGCATTGAAAGAAGGTCACCCAAGGACATTATCGAGACTATAACGATATGGTGTTCCGCAAAAACACACAAAAAACACCCAGATTATGTATTTCCAATGAATAATTCAGTCTACGACTCATTTATCTTAACTACAACAACACAACGTAATGCTACTTTATCTAGAGAGCAAGTTGAACAATGTCGGCCAATATATTACAATAATCTTGACTCCTGTTACAAGCATATCGGCCCAACCCGTCACTTTACAGTATCTCAAGGATGCGCTAACTTTTCGACTCGTGTGCGATATTATGTTTATTAATATTTGACTAAGTGGCCGAACATCTAACGCATAGACGAGTTGAGTGCGCGATATGTGCGTTTCCAGACGCCAAATAGTAGAAATTCGCAGCCACCGTTGGTAAGAATCAACCTTGTTCAAAGTGTCTTTGTGTGTTTACCTTACGTCTATTACTCCCAAGTCCTCTCTCTATCGCAAATTTATGCGCCGACTTGAATTGAAATTTTGTATTCATAGATCATAGAAAATTCTCATGAATATTGTTCAAATTGTGCCGGAAATTTAGGACTTTGCGATGCTAATAAGCTAAAGTCACAGTAGGGGTTGGTCTGCGGAATCGTATTACTCCCCGCCACCTACAGAGTGTCCTCGTTATGGTAAATTTGGACTAGAAAAATAAGTATCCTTATATTTAAATCTTCCAATTATGTATGCTGTAGACCGAAATTCTCGGAGCAGTCGGAATCTAATGGCCTACGAATTGAAACCCTTGGTTGTTAGATTAAATTATGTTATTATGACGTAAAATAGACGCGTTTGAAGTTGTAAAGATTATTAGTTAGTGTTCTGACCACGCCCATTTTAAAACGTCTTTTTCTTTATGATATCATAAAAGGGAAAGGCAGAGTGGGGAGAGCGACCTCTTACGATGCATTTTAATACTTAGGCGGGAGAGTTTGAATTAAAACGTAAACAAAGTAGCGTGAAGTGAAGCCTCTATGATTTAAAAATGGATTTAGAAATCATGGCAAAGGTGTAAGTTATCACTGATGGGTGTTTGAATCGTTGTAGCAAGTTGCTACTAGCAACCAATGCCTAAGACAAATAAGATAGCTTTGTACGCTCGTTAGGAATTTCACAAATGGTTGTCATAGGCGTTAACGGTAAGTCTGCTTCTGTAGTGCTTTTAACGGGACCGTAAACTGCGGTTTCCAGGTTTCGAGAATGCAGAAGGTTTGTAATGGATTTCACGGTAGCAGAGAGTGCTCCAAATTTGTACTTGACGTCATCCATTAAGCAGTAAATTGACGGGCGCTTGTTGAAATTTATGAGTGACAAGAGCGTGTTGATGTCAACGTGGCTACGAACCACGCCCCACAATTTGACCGCGATACGGTCTACTTCATGTACATTATAGTATTTGTGACGTGTGAATGGTCGTCAAGTAAATATTAATAGGTCATACAACTATTCACTGCAATTTAGATTTAGATTCAGACAAGAACAGTTACGTAGAAACGACGCCGGTCGGTATCGTTCGTTACCAAGTGCTTGGTGAATTTTCCCGCGCTTTAGTGTTGCGTCATTAAGTTTCCGAGAACGTCGTTGTTTGCAAACATACATTTCTTCCAGTCATAACATACGGTTTTATACGAGACCTAATAAACGGCCTAACATGATCTATCGAAAACTTCCCTTTTAACTTATGATAACGATACGGGGTTTCAAAACAAACATCGCGCCACGAGAAGCGGCCGGTTAACGGTCTTCCGCGTCGTATGTTTACCATGTGACAGCCACGCCACTTCCTCGTTCGCTCTAAGCTGAGTATATCTACCATGTGTGGTATTTAGCGTCGGTATATTTCTCATCAATGGTCGCAATTATATTATATCCTCTACCGTTATATGTGCGACAGATATTGCGTCACAAAGGCAAGGCAATCTCAATAGAAACCATTTCTCTTAATTTTTTTTAGTACACACTATTGATTGACAGCCATCCGCTCTACTACAATTCTTTAGCAGAGGCTGATATGATACTGTATAGAAATTGCTGTGACACTAGGCAGATAGCGCGCCTGCGTCCCCACTGTTGATATATTGGTATATTTCCATTAGAGCAGACTACAATATATTCTTTCCTAATTATAGATTTCCAATTTATCGATTTGCCATGAAATATTAATGAACAAGGGGTTAAATTTGGCACAAAAATGAAATGGTTTCATAACTACACGCTTTATTTTACCGAATGAATTAGCTTATATTTTACGGATATATTCTTGAATGTAGCTTGCCAACTAAATTTTACATCCGTGGTGGCAATTTTTTAGAACATATACCCCACAAAAAGCGTATTATATATATATCATATATATATATATATATATCATTTGTTGTATTGATTTTCATTCTACTGTACTGGAGCAGTTCCAAATTTAGCGGTCGTTATTTTTCCATCAGTGAAATTTTCATAACGTATTTAATTCACTGTGTTTATTGAGGTTGCTGTCGTAAGTTTTTTCAATACAATTTTTCCGGGATGTCTGCCAAAAAACGTTACGTTCTGTTCTGTCTTCAAAAAGGAAAGTCCTGAACGATAGGATTTTCCATGTCGTGATACACACCTAACGACGGCGATCATCGACATATCACGAACGGTTTTTTGAGACGTATGCAACTTTAACACCTCCAGACCTAACATACTTGAGGCAAATTTTCTAATAGTAGGTGGTTCACATCATATCTTTTGCTCGGTCGGGAAACTGTGGTTCGGCGAAAGATATGTCACTATAGATCGGTCGACTATAAGACAATTTGCCGAGGTGAATGTATGATATAGTAAGACATTTACCTGATAGGAATTTCTTTCGTTCATGGAGTATTACATCGTCCGTTAAACAATCGTCGTATTCCTTTCTTAAAAGTGTTTTTTCAATATTTTCGTCTTTCGAATCAGGGCAAACAGTGTTAACTAAGATTCTATAATCATCGGCGATATACGCAGTTCGC
The DNA here is from genome assembly GCA_030412335.1 of Botrylloides violaceus. Classification (NCBI taxonomy): domain Eukaryota; kingdom Metazoa; phylum Chordata; class Ascidiacea; order Stolidobranchia; family Styelidae; genus Botrylloides; species Botrylloides violaceus. The sequence goes on from JASFYC010000762.1 coordinate 197,359, forward strand.
ATATCTTGCAGTACATGGGCGACGAGCAAGGCTTTTCTTAAATCCAAACCTTTGCCCTTACGTGACGTTACTGGATCCCGAGTCATTTTTTCAACTGATACACATATGAGTCTTTGCAATTCGTTATCCATGTTTATTACCATCTTGGTTGGCCGTGATGTCTTCTTTTCCCAATAGAAATAGATGTTAGAGTATTTAGTGTTCTGTTCTGCGAATGTCGGAGAAAATATCTTAATAGAATGAAGCATGCAAAACCACGCCCTCAACCGAATGAGCAGGTTGCAGACCGGTGAAATATTCTATGCCTGCCCGGTTAAAACTACAAATATCCGGCGACATTTGCCACTATGCGTGGTATCATTTTAGCAAAAATTTCGAACAGTACGTTTTATATACGATTATACACTGTATCTTTTAGCTGTAAACTGGCGTCTAAGAGTATTCATCATAAATACCACGCAAAATTTAGTTACTGACTCGCAAGCAGGTGCCTATACGCTTTCGCGAGGACCCGGCGCGCACCCGTACCAAACGCGATCCAGTCTCATATGATACGAGAGAGACGGCGGAGTGTCTTGTTTTATTCCACGTCAATCACAATTCCTTTTCTCTTTTTATTTGGTTTCTCTCTCGAATTAACCGGAAGGAGGTCGGCCTCTTTCATTCCAACGCTCCGTTTTGTTTCTTTATTACATCACATTTATTGATCGTCCCACGCCACGCCACACTGTTATTACGGGAAGCCTTCAAATACCGTCTGCGTTCTGTGTAAGCAGAGGTCGTCCGTGCGATCGTTCTCCTATTTCCATACCCTTGAAGTACTATCGTCAGATATGACATTTCATTTTCTACGCTGGCTAAACTACATTAACCCTTTTAACACATTTTAAAAGGACAAATGCGTCTTCCCACGATCTTAACCATCTGGAAATTATCATCCAATTGAAGGAGACTCGACAGTTTCAATGTGTTCCTAAGATTTTAAAGATATAACAACCCCACCAAATGAAGGGTTATGACGTAATTACACCCCTCTCACCCTATTCAAAACTGCTTATCGCTATCACGACTTATTTAAATGCCGGAGACATCTGTTTTAAGATATTCATCCTTCCCGTATCTGAGCAGCTTCACAGAAGCGTAACTTAACTTAAGTCCTAAAAACAATAGAGCCGATGCCGGACGGTACAAATAGTTATAGATAGAACAAGTCGCCGTAGATTTAACGTCCAGTCCAGTTTATTGGAATATAATTCACAAACTTTCGTAGCTCCGTTCTACTATTGTAATAAACTGAACTGTACGTTATATCTGTGGTGACTTATTATATCTATAACTTAACAACTTCTTTATATGGGAATACCTTTCTATAATGTACTACTAGGGGTGTCCAAAAAAACAAAAATTTTGAAATTGTCACTTAACTGTAAACGTTCCCATGCTCTTTGCATGTAAAAAGAAATTTTCGAATTTCGACAACATTGTACTACGTCGTCGTGCAATAAACCTGACATTTTTGAGTGACGGGTGTAATTACGAATCCATCAACTTTCGGCGTCTGCAATTGGCGCTGCCACGTAAGATCACTCTCCTCCATAAACTCCTTGACCTTCTGTCATTCATGACTTTCCTCGTACGACATTTTCTATTGATCTATCGATACGATAGAATGACGAACGCATATAGCTCGAATGCTAGTGAACATTTTACAAAATAAACCAAGTATATTTACTATACCATCTATGATAATAATACTAGGAGAGTTACATAACTGTCCGTATGTCTGTCTGTTCACGCGTTTTTGACTTCAACTCCGCCTCTGCGTGATGCTGTGGTGACTCAACTGATGATGTGAAAGTAGAACTCAGTGATAACAGCAGAACACAAGATCTGTCACCCGACTGCAGATGTTGGAACGGCTATCGGAAGCTAACAGAGAGACAAGGGATCAGACACACAAAGAACTTTCATATTCACTCTTCACAGAAATTACAAGCCTAGACATTAACGGAGAGGAAATCTCCAGCTACAAATCTGACTTCTTTGTGCACCACACATTAGCAGCACCTAAAGGGTTAATCGTAAGAACACTGAAAGCAATCTAGATATTGATTTTACGATCGATCGGATATCGGAAACGTCATGTGATTTCAAGCCCAAGTAAAAAATGCACACAAATCAACCACGTGGTACTTACCTTGTAGTGGTTTTTATTATCGGAAAGCCAACACCAAGACAAGTGGTCTTACAAAAACAGACCTCAATGCGAAGGAAACGCAGTGAGTACTAAAGTAGGTCAATGACCAGTAAAATATCATTCAAACCTCAGAATATTTTAACTGCACATTGTATGAAGATTTCTCTCTATCTCTCTCTCAACTCTCTTCATTTCGGAGCCCATTTCTCGTAGACGGCCCTGTTTGGCGGTAAACTGACTATCCAATCATCGCCTTCTATTATCCTATATGCCCTGTAAAAGAAATTCTCTCTCTCTATATGCTCCATCTGAGTCTTGCTACTTCATCATTATACAACACATACTCTCGCCTTTGTCTACATCTCACGTTTGTGCAATTTTGACACGCCGTTCAAGGTCATGACTAGTTCTCTCATGTCACGTAATCCACCCTTCTCTCAAAGAAATATCGGAAGTCCCGTTCACAAAGGATATTAAATCGAAAGTAAACTGATAAATTAGACTCGTGCCATCGCGAGTGGCAATTATCGCCGCCGGTGTTCACAATTAATCAGCTTATACCTCATTAAGCGGTTCGTGACGTCGTATATTTACATTGTTTTTTGTGACACAATAGTATCGGATACGCATGATTAATTTCAAACGGTTTATCCATGATAAGAATTTGTCAACTAGCGCACCAAAACTTGGGAAATTGCAACTACAATGGTTGAAACTCGAGACTACAACACGCGACCTCTACTCCCCGTCGCTCAAACCATCCGCTTCCAGTCTGTGCTCGGCTGCCGACGTTGTCATGTGTTTATCTATCATTAAAATTAGTGACGTCACACCGAGCATTGTTTTGACATAAAAGGATCTGATACGCATGATTTCTTTCAAACGTAATATTATCTATGGTGGAAATAAACGACGTGTTACGTTTATGTTGTTTTGCGACATAATAGTATTGCGACGCGGTATGGGTGGCGATTAATGCCGTTTTAAATCCTATTGCTTTTGTTTGTAACAGGTGGGAAAGTCGCTGTAAATCCCCCCACTCAAAACAGATGGATGATTGATTATGGAAGGCGCTCCTTTTAAAACAGAATACCCTGCGGCGTAGCAATGATTTAAAGTTCTTCAGTGCGGCCATGGAATATTTAAAGGTATACTCATACTCTACAAGGTCTGTGAAGTTAGGAAATATTTAGAGGTACAGATGGATGATTATGTGAGATGCTTGATTGCTATATCCCTGAAAAACGGAATCAATCCTTGCGGCGTAGGAATCAATCTATCAGGGCCCCTGGAAAGAGCAAGCTGTATTCAGTCTTGCGGTACACGATACACGTCTTACAAAAATTCATGAGGGATACACCATAGTGCGTTTTCCAAGCGCCCGGATCCCAGACACTCAAGTGCCTTCTGTTTAGCTTAGAATAATGTTATCATAAGCTATCTCTCATAAGGCCTTTTTACCAAACGCCAAAAAATGTAGAGCTTTCAAGATCACGGACGATTCGTACATAATGACGTAATAATGTAAAATTTTGCTACGTTGTCATAACAGCCATTGTGACAAAATACATATTATTTTAAGCCGTCGTCAGCACAATCTTAACGATCTGATGGCAAAGTAAACCGTCGATGAAGAGCTAAAACCGGACAAAGAGTGTGTTTAGCTTAAAACCGCGGCCTTGATTTGTATCAAAGTTAAACAATCGAGTATGCCTGATAACAAAACAGTGTTTGGATTGCGTAAAATCAATAATTCTAAATGCATTCGCTCGTATCAAAGGGCAGTTAATAGGTCAGCTGATGGCTTTTGCCGCTCTGGATACCAACAGTAACACTAGGTCAATGTGCTCTGTTTCGTAAGAGTATTTGGTTGTACTAAACTAGTTATAAACCAGCATCTATGTCTAATAATATGTCTGTGGTCACTGGTCTCCCAATGATAGAGGCGCTGTAAGGATGAAACAGAGCTTGCCTGCTTTGGAGTCCTGAAAGCTTGCGAATTATATTCTAATAAAGTAGACTGGACGTTAAATCTGTGGTGACATGTTCTATATATTACTATAGTAGGGTAATTTTCCGAAAGCTTGTCACTTATTTTACTGGACTGGACTTTAAATCTGTGGTGACGTGTTCTATCCATTACTATCTGGATCATCCGCCATCGGTCGTATAGAATACTACTTCTCGTAATCAATACAGCTGTACTGCTGGTATCAATTTCTTTTACAACTCATTATGACTAGAGGAATCGCATCTACCGCCAAGCCGTTAGCTCGTGCTTACCAGATGGCGCCAACAACGGCGCCTACTCTTTCGCGCGTTTAAATCCTGAATTATTCCTACGTCAGGAGCAGAGTGTCTCTCTGTGCACCTGTCGTCATCCTTTCTACGACATCATTATTACGTAACAACCTATTTTTAAAATTCAAATTCAAGCAGAAGACGGTTGGACGAACAGACGGGCTCCATTAATTCACCGTCTTCAAAATGCAGTAAGCAATAAATTTTTAATTAAAAATTGTAAACAAAGGGACGTTAAAAATTAATGGCTGTCTATCTCACGTTCACTTTAGAATACTAGACGAGTCGATAGCGGACGATTAATACATTATAGTAAGAAGTAGATACCACAAATTTAACTTCCCGCCTCCTTCATTGTGAAGCGGAACTCACAAGCTTTCGGAGCTCTGCTTCTCCATCAGGCGAAGACAGGATGATTCGTGGCGTTAAATTGGTGGTGCTGATACTTCTTACAAAATTGTAAATCGTTCGTTTCGTGGCAATGTCCTGCTTCTTCATCAGGTAATACGAAAATAGTGGAGACGTTAACCGAACCATGGTCTCTGCTAAATTAGAAGATCATGCCCGAACTCAACTCAGAATGTCGAGTTTGTTTCGTATAACGAGTCATGAGTCATTGTTGATGACGCTTGAAAAACTTCCCTAAGCATTACCATGCAATTTCTTACGCACTTGATGAAGTTTTCTGTCATTAAGTTTGGTCTGAAGCTTTGTTTATTGCCTTGGTGGGCTGATGTACCTTCCATTAACGCAGTGAGTGCACACTGAACTCTGCGGTTTGACGCGCATTCAAACAAATATGAGGCGAATCACTTCCTGTTATGGAATGACTTCATTTCCTACTGTTATGAATTCTTAAGTTAAGGCTGCGTGTGGGACTTGTTGATGCTTTAAACACCTTTTTGCATATATCTCTGCATAGCGTAGGATTACAGAGAAAAGTGCCTAACGTAAAAACGACTCACCACAGACGTAACGTCCAGCATTGTTTTATTGAGAAATATAACATTCACAAGATTTCGCAACTCCGACTAGAAGCATTTTAGCGCTTTCATGTTGTCCAAGCTGGGATGCTTTAACCTATATGGCCTCACGCAGTCATATATACAAGCCTGCAGGTCTACACGCCAGCTACAACAGACCGATTACGCTCGACCATCTGCATTCTTTAAGCCCATCTAATATACGGCATTTACATCGCACCCAATCCGGGGGAGGCTATATATCGCCTTCACTCAGAATTTCTTTGTGACATAACCGAAGTCAAACGAATTCAAGTATCTTAACCTTCGTTGGAATTCTTCAACCATGAGCTGGGTTCGAAAACAAAAAACATCGAAGGTTGATCACGGTGGCGTCCAATGCGCAGAAAAATGCGTCGCGTCGCCAATAATTGAGTGCAGCGATTATTCCGGCTCATTTGCGAGCGGCGACATGTAGATTACTAAATTATTGTGTGCGGATATCGGAACGCGTGCGGGTGAATGTGAGAAAGCTGCGAATTCGGTGCGAAATGTTTGCGTTTTCTCTTCATTTGGGATATATTTGGATAATTTGATATATCATGCTACAGTTAAAAAGCAAATTGTATGTAGTACACAAGGTATGAAATACTATTTTATTGCCAAGTTCTTAAACGTAAATAATAAGGAATGTTGTGGAGACATTGTGACTATCACGTGTGTGGTGCGAGCAGTCGCTTTGAACACTCAACACGACCGAGCTCTGCTAGAACGTGGTGAGGTAAACTGTCAGAAAACGTATATGCATGTTGTAAATAAGAATACGCGGTTAAGGAGATATGACGGTTTGGGAACTTTCGCCCTTTTTGTCTTTATAGCCTATGGTTTGTTTCGGTGTACACCGAAATTGGCATCAATAGGTTGACGTTTATGAAACCACTTTCCTGTATGCTATGACTTGGCAGGCGGAGTTCCTGACCTCATTATGTTGGCGTAACGACATTGTCACGTCTTTGTATGCTCGTGTGATTTGTTGCAAGCAATTCTAATGCTTATTTCCAAGAACGGACTAACTCATTTCCGTATTGAGCAAGCAGCGGGAATAGCTGCAGTACGGGTTGCACAAATAGCTATTGGATGTGACGGAACTAGATAAATGCTCTTACTGTCACAAGTCACCACAAATATGCACCCTAGCCCAACAAATAATATTCAATGAGATCCCGTAAAGATGATTCCATAGATATTTAGCCTTGATTTATTGAGAATTATAACATTCACAAAGCTTGCGGTACTCTGCTCCTTCATCGGGTGAAAAATGGAATCATGTGACCAGGCGTTAACAGTATGGCGACAAAATGCTTATTTATCGTCGCCTCTGTTACAAACTGATACAGTGTACAGTACTCATCGTGCTGGTGAAATTTTCCACAAGTCATAGTTTCGTGTTCCAACTTCCTTATACCTTTCTATATAAATAGGCCTTACTCAATCTGATCGTACAAGCTTGTGATCCATGCTATATCACACTTGCGCAGAAAACGCAGGCTGACCTAACGAACCTGTCATGTACTAAGGAGGACCCAGAAATCCAGGACCTTACATTATCGAGCCAAAGTCATAAAATAAGTGCTTCAGCAAATGTTAGTGGGTCATGGCGAATTTTGGCGACGCACTTGAAATATCACTGACGAGTTGGCCAGTAGGCCTATGATCGACGGGTGCGTGCTGCAAAGCATCGCCCTCTCTATGCGCAAAGCATCGCCCCAATTGAGTATGAAGGAAATTGACTCGCAATTTTTCTGACGGTATGAGAAACGCCCAACGGCTAGGTGTGGTATCCTAGTACCTTGGCTGTACACACACACACACTGCTTGTACTGAAGGTAAGATGCTATAGGTATTTTTCTAATGAATGCGCATTGAATAGGCAACGGTAAATTGAAAGGCAAATTGAAAGGCGTGACTATTTCAAAAGTTGAAACGCTGTATGCTTTTGAATGAACTATCGCCAATTCGTAAAGGAACGCTCGCGTTTTGATGACGCAGATGATACGTCGTCACTTTTCAGACTGAAGACCTATTCAATCCCGCCATCACAACATAATCAATGACCTCTACAAACTAAATATAGCTTTGACATTTTGGGGGCAGTCAGCTATGAAGCAAAGCGTTTGAATAGACGCTCGTATCACTGCATTTCCTACTTTCGATTCGAGTGAAATAGTCACTTCCTGAATGAGCCAAAGACGTCTGCTACTGCTGCTAAAATACTACACGGCGTACACGCTTGTCAAGGTTTCCTTCGGTTCACATTGATACTCAGTGTTACACGGATACGTGTGGTGTCGCTAACTAACTCAAAGTAGATACACCCTAATTCCCAGACCCCACCATAGAGACCTGGCAGTCCGACTTCTGATCCATATCATATCCTCGCCGGTTGGTGACTGGTCCTGATAAAATCATCTGCCCTTAACTTTAGACAAGGATCACGCCCTCGTGGCTTTCTGCGTACAGACTTCTGCTGGAAAACCATCAGTCGTCACTATGGTGTTTGACGACAGCCGTAGACGACTACGTACGTGACGAGTCTGGGATGCTATATAGTAGTTTTTGTTGTCGCGGTTTTCTAGTACCTAATAGTAGGCGTTTAACGCCTTCTCGTACCGATGACACCTCAAGTTCTCACGCTATTTGAGAATCAATGTGACATCTGCTGTGATTGCGCCTGATTTCTTGACCTCTCGTCTGTGACCTAAAACTCATTCATCCATGTCTTGTCACTCGCGTCTTGTGCTGCTGGAGTTCGGGAGGTACCGGTACTGGTCTGATACTATACTGTTCAGGCGTATTCTCGCAAGTCTGGAGACCAACAGATATGAATTGTATACAGTAAAGTCGACTCTCCAGTGTTAGCTTCAACTCTATACTACAAGTCACAAGGACTCAATGACTACCGGTACGATTGCTGTCTGTTCTCTGTTACAAACAATGCGTTATAAATCTGGAATGTCCTTAACCAAGCCTAGCCTGTGTGCTATCTATTCGTGCTCGGAAAATTCAGGCCGAAAGGTCGCGAGAGTACGGTAGTCACAGAAGGCTCTATCGCGTTGAGCACAAGCCACGACACGACGGATCGTGACGAGAACTTGTGTGCGAATATTTATTATAACGTATCTCGCGCGCGCGCTGTAGACTGAGGTGAAGTACCGGTACGCTTTCCTCGTCGCCTCTCTGTTTCCCAAGGTCTTAAGATGAAATGGAGTAGGCGAAAAATCTTTCTGGTACAACTGTGAGATTACCATACATATCCATATTTGACTGGAATGAATTACTTTACCAAGCCCACGACATCTGCCTTTGGACTAAATGATCTCAATTACTGTAATTGATTCTCGTATCCCGTATTAGCGTACCGGTAATTCAATGTTGAATAGCCATGCTCAGACAGACACCCTGTTGAGTTATATATAATGCTGGCGTGCTAGGCTCCAATATGAGAGTCACTTGATATTAAAGGGTTAGCTATTAAGCCTCTTAAGTCAGGAAATTAATTAAGAATCTATGGCTGATTTCATAAAAAAGCAAAGCCTTGAAGCCCATCGCCTACATTGCGGGATTGCAGGCTTATAATATTATATAGTCTGTCTTACGATTTTATGTTGCCCAAAAACCTTTCACAATCAATCTAGTCATAGCAAGTACATCACATAATCTCTTGCTTCCTTCCGTCGCTAACAGACGGGTAGATAACACGCTGACTTGTATTACTAACAGGCTGAACCTTCTTCCTGTCGAGACATGTCCATTCTAAAGACTACAAGATTACAAGACCGATTCCAAACTGATTCTGCTTTGAAGACTCCCGTTTTTGACTTTGGCCAGACTCAGGTAGGGTTACGTTCCTTCTTATTCAACCCCGGACGACAAGGCTTATCTCCTTTCCGTCGTTAACTTGTGCAGAAGTGTTTACATTTATCTCATTGGTTGTTTTAACAATAGATCATCTACCGTTCGTGATCCATTGCTTAGCGCGATAAATGTAGTTATATAAGGAGGTTTGCCACAACTGAAGGCATTAACCTATAGTGACATAGCACACGTGTTTGTTATATTGTATTTCCCATGCTTATACGCTTATTCAATTTGGCCGGGTATTGATTTGAATATACAGTAGAGCGCGCCTTTTGTTGCATATGACGTCACGATCAAATATATGTGAGCTAGATAGAAAGAGAAAGCAACTGAGAGTGTTAAATTCCTTTTTTCCACCACGTCTTGCATAAGAGATTTTCGATGTGGTCACGTGATGCCCGGTGCTGTCATAGTAACGTAATAAGGTCAAATCCAATAACAATAGTAGCTTTGGTAATCCGCCATGGCGGCTGCATGTTGGGATCAATTTGAATCGCATGAGACTTTACCAGCGTGCTTTGTATGGCAAGGTCATCTGACGACAGACGTGACTGATAAATATTTCATGCCAGCTAGAAACACGGTCGATGGCGATCAATATGTAGCCATGTCGATACCAATTTGGGCCCATCCAGCAACCGCGATCTCTCTTTAACTGGTTGCGTAAACTGAAGTTCCCCTGACAGTCCTTTTTTTGCTCTAGAACGGGTTCAGTTCTCAGCGCGTTTTGTTTTCTTCCCGGAAAATCCGCAAAAGTACAGTACAAATGCTCCATTGTGATATATTTCTAAGTACCAATCGACAGATTGTAGCTGTTAGAAATCTTAGAATAGTCCTCGCTGTATGTTGGTAGTATGTCCATCGTAATGGAGTGATAGATAGAGATGTTACGACCTAACCTAAATAACTTGAGCAATTAAAATACCCTAAATCCAAACAAAAAGCAACTCCTATAGCCGACTTCTTGTCATTTTGTGGCCCTTTTCAATAGGTCATTTCGGTCGAGCAGTCTTGGAGACCAGTCAAACACGATAATGATCACAAGTTTCATTTTTTGAACTAACAGCCAGGATATAGAATACAGAAAGCATTCTTGGCTTATTTCCAATATCATATTTTTAGTTAAAGTATGTCGTGTTGTCTATATAACATGGAGCTTGTTGCCAAAGCATTGCTCACATGCCAAAGAGGCAATTTCCTATGTAGTTGATAGATTGTAGGAAATATTTCAAACGGCAAGCTCTCTTTAATAGACCGTGTTGAAAATCGCTTGGCCAGCTGTTGCAAGGCTGTTAGATTTATTACTCGATGGTCGTGTTTGACAGGGTCATCATCACTTTTGGCTTCGCACACTGATTCCAAATATGTAGTTCAATTTGAAACCCATTGATCTGGTTCTGAATTCTGATTAGACTTGACGTTGCGGCGTTTGCTGTAGTCCTAATGCTAAAGTAAGGGAACGCAGCCAGGTGATTCAGACTAAACGGCTGACTAATAATCGATACATGGCATAACTCGAAACTAATTTAGTGGGATGCACGGACCATTCGGAATTACCGATACTAAACGGTGGGCCGCGGACTTGAGGACATCGTTAATATTTCAAAGGAGTTACTGATATTGTTATGACCCGGTATGTAGTAAGATAGCGCTATAATCAACGCGGAAGGAGTGGGCGAAGTCTTGACTAAGTACGGGTTACTCTCTGAAAATTTTTGTAGTCCACCACTCCGCTCCGGTATTTAGCATCGCAAATCACACTCAGTCGGTCGTCCTTTCGGTCCGTCGTTTACAGCCACATAACCGCATATGACGTCATTGCTTTCAAACGTCTAGTGCAGATTGAGGAAATTCGCGTGAAATTGACTCAGGCGTGACCACGCAGTGACCTCATTATTCCCACCAAAATGAACGGAAATTACAACATACTGTGATTATTGATTGTTGCTCACCCATGCGTGAAACATCAACAAAGACAAACCTCTCTCACGACCTTGCGCATTGATCTCGATTGATTGCTATTTCCTAATGGTGACATATGTCGTTTCTTTCTCTCAATGCACATGTGTCCCGATCACGCATGACTTCACCGAATGTGAAATCGCTGATCGGCTGCTATGTGTATTGCACGTGTAGTTAGCCGTTCAGCAGCTGTTGCACTCGTTGTTAATTTCATTGCTATTCTACAACTTGTCGGCATCGCAGGCCGCTCACCACGCGGGGATAATGAAACCACAGTCGGTTTTTATGTGAAATTGCGCGTGATGCACCCCAAAAATCATTTTGATTTGAGTATTCCACCCCTACCTGTTGGTGGGAGAATGATTTTTCCGCCTTTTTGTATTTTCAAAGGTACATTACGCTACAACCACCCTATTCATCTCTCTCGCTTGCTCCTCATTTTCACCGTTACTTGTAACTAGCCGTGGTAGATATCTTGAGGGCCTTAAAAGGAAACAAAGGTACATAACACTTTGCTTTGATCTGGACAACTAAGATAAATGAGATCTCCCTATGAATCCGTCCAAGTCCCAAGAGAGGCTCCATCATAAGATCACTAACAATATATTGAATTATAATTCCCTAAGATGGATTCGTGACCAATGTTAATCCTTCGGATCAATGTTGGTGAATGAAACAATGTGATTAAATATTCATATTTGAGAAAAGCGTCTCCCTAGTGGCGATCATTATTACTTGATCAAAATCTAATGATTTTAACTTGCCTACGATGTATGCAACGTAATTACGTAATAGGTAATTTACTATGAAGCCGTTTTGTGTTGACAGGGGGCACCATAGTTTTAACGATAGGAAATTGTCGTCATTGTACCCGTATGTGGTGATTTTTGCTTTTCTCAAGGTAGTTGACGAGTCACATGAGATACACTTGTCGTTTTTCGTGGTCTGTTTTGGCAAATTTGACGAGAATAGTTCGTTTTTACAACTCTCATAAACTATATACTTGTCTCGACATGTCCGATTGATTGGTGAGATCACAGTGACATGATAGCTAGTGCTTTATGACGTAAATAGTGGGTACTAACAATAAAAAAGGTGACTCAACCAAAAAAAATTTGTTGTAGATTTGTGGTTACTGTAAAACGTTGGTGTGGCAATAAAACAGGTACATATTACACAAACTGTAAATCTCTAGACCAATTGAATACGTCTATCTTACAAACCACTCTCTTTTAAAACACGGCTGATTTTTGGTCAAAATTCTATTCTTTGTTCTCATAAATGACGGACGATCCAAATAGTAATTGGTAGAATGGGTTATCACAAATTTAACTTCCCGCAGTCGAACACTTTCGGAGCTTCGCGCTTTAATCCAAATCCACCAGTCGGTCAAGTGTTTGTTTTTGCTAAATTGGCTGTGGCCTGGACAAATCAATCAATTCTCTCTCTCTCTCTAAGTCTCCCCCTCTCTCTCTCTCCCCCCGTCTTCCGCCCTCCCTTCCTCGCTCCCTCTATTTCTCTGTCTCTCGCGAAGAATTGTAGCGGAGCCGCTGTCGGACGATCAATAGAATATTGTTAGGAATTGTCGACAATGAATTAATTCATTGAAAAATTTATAGTCCACAAGAATTCACGGCTGAGGCTTTTCTTACGATGGGTGCTTTATTTCGCGGAACGTGAAAGAATGCACTCTGCCTATACCTGCCCTTCGGTATACACATTCTATATGTCCATAATAAAAGTAAAGAGACTCGTATGTGTCGTACGGAATAATATTTGAGGAGTTCTATTTTAGAGAAGTCACGCGGTCGGATTATATGGCTTAACTCTGTTTGTCTGTGTACAGAGTAGACCGCTTTAAAAAGCATATAAAGACTGAATTATTACATAACAATATGGCTTATGTTCTCTAGAGCTCTTCGTTGATCTTAGCTACGTGGCACTACTTTCTCTCAAATTTATTCAATGACGTAATGCGGGGTTTCTTATCGATTGGTTCGTGGTGTCTTTAATAAGGATTTAAGGTAATGACCGTCACTGTTAGCGGTGTAAATTAAATTGGTTGTCATGGCAACCGTGACAACATAAGCGACGTAATATTAGAAACCGACCTCGATAAGTAGCCGATATAAATTGAAAAATCATGATTTCGGTATCTTCCGCGTGACCGATAGATATTCAGGAATTTTCGGTTGTCGGTATCGGGCGATCTTTGCTGAAAACATGAAAATTTCTTAGCCGGGCTTCATTTCGGTCCGTTGTCAACACTCTAGTGCAGGGGGGTTGTCAAGCTTTCCCAGGAATTCTCCAAAATGTTCCGCGGGCCGGTGTTGAATTTTATGTACGGGCATTCGCGCAGACCTCGTACGGATATGTACTTGCGTATCAATATTATCCTTTATGGTGACTGCAATACGCCATTCGTGGAAAGTCAGATGCTGTTCATCGACACTCACTCGGTGACATTGCAGGATCGCACATTTAATATAACGAAGGCGCCTATCTTCTGGTTATGTACAATGTACACAAACATGCCTGCTTTCTAACATGGCGTTCAAGTGGACAATCGTGAGGACCGGTAACGGTTGCCTCGCGGACCAGCAATTACCTAAAATAAAATTTATTTTATCCAAATTCCCATAAACCCTAAATAATGATCATCTTATCTGAACGACATAGGTTTAATGAAAGCATTTCCACAAGAGACACACGGCTGTTATATATTTCCAGTTACTCTGTCAATAACATAGCTTACAAGTCCGTCGTTTCATTATAACCATCGTGTGTGGCATTGGCATTAATATGATGGACTGTTTCCGACTACGCCTTTAAGTGGGCTTTTTGTTCGTTGACTGGGAGCAATGTCAATATTTATAAGTGTAAGATATGAAGGTCGTTATGCTCCTTCACGATCGAGTGCAGTGCGGTGTTTGTCATTTAAGGAATTCGGATAAGAAAGGTCTATTTACAAATGCTGGAAAATGGCAAATATGACAAGCTTTGCTTATACAAGAGTAAGTCTGGGGCTTGTTGACTAATTGCTAAGCTCGCAAGCCTATAGTAAATGAAAAATTTCCGACGACAGCGCTATTTTTGGACGGCTATAAGCAGGTTCCCAATCACAAATCTACGATACGGCCCACGTATGGCGCGTGGCGGCAATTGTCCATGGCCATTGGTGGCCCGTGTGTGGTTAATGACATGCAAACGCAACACTGGGCCGTGTTCCGGCCATTTACGGCCCTACTCAGGCCATAACAGGCCCACGTGAGTGCGATATGGCGTGGGCCATCTGTAGCAGGGTGTAAATGGGCCAGGTATGTATCTAACAAGGCCATGTATGGGCATCATAACGCGTGGCGTTCCATACGCAAACCCTGACAACCCCACACTCGGGTCACGTAGGGACGTTCGCAATATTTTGACTGGGTTACGGCAGGCCCTGGCCCCGCCCGATATAATAGCCTGTCCTGATGTGGTTCAACTCGGTGTGGGCGTAAGGAAGATACGAAATGTTGTTTTGACCTTTTGCTTCAATGTATTGGCTAACATTCATTAGGTGAAGATGGAGTTGATGCAATCGTTGCCGCCTTTCCTTACCTTTTGGCATTTGTGAATCTACGGGTTAAATATGATGGTAGAGGGTTAATGTTTACATGTCCTACAAGATAGCAACCGTTTCTGTGAAGACCGCCGGTCGGTTGAAGATTATTAGCTCGCAGTATGACTTCACCCCTTATGCCAATGTTAGTCTTTGTCAAATACCGTTGCCCCGTTTGTTATAAGCCGCCAGGCATGTCTGTCGTAAGAAAATATTTGGTGAAGGTCGTCATTTCACGCGGGAACGCCCTGCCGGAGTTAAAATTTTCCGCCCGGTTGCGCGATTAGAGCTATACAGCTCGACCTTCACTGTTAAGTACTTGAGTTTTGAATGCACTTCGATCTTAATATCAAAAAAGTTAGGGGACTCTCCATAGGCGTTTATAACGGCCTGTAGGTGATACTCATTTGATTAAGGAGTAGAGATACAAAAGCTTGTGAATGTTATAATTCTGGGCATTAAATCTATGGTGAATCTTCTTTACGATATCTACTGATTTTTTGCCATCGAATTCTCTATATTTTTGTGGAAGCTTGTAATATACCGACCTTGAAAGCTTGCAATCTCCGCAATTACTCATTTTCCAATGAATGCGGAATCGTCGCGCAAAATCCCAATGCTAACAATACTGTTAGGACCGATATAGATACCCTACACTCAATCCAACGGGCCCGTCAGATATGCATCTTGTCGCATTCATTTTTCAAAATTTTGTAGTGAAGCATCGGCCTTGTACCTTGTACCTTGCTTGACTCACACCCATTCGAAGGACATGCAGTACATGATACGTTTATGTAATGACATCCTATATCGCGCATACCGCACGCAAAGGTCAACCGATTGCACAGTTAGGTATACAACACCATGTATTTACATAGGGAGGCTGTACACTACAGCTTCGATGTACTGTACTATCATTTCGTGATGTTTTTGTCAGCGTTGGTTAAACATGATGCAACCGGTTTATTGACCGCGTGACCGTTCACTATGGCGTCATAACGATTGTATCGTGATATATTGTTAGCTAATAATTCTTCACGCGCAAAGAGATATCGGGGATGCTGTAGATGGGTTGCTGTGTGTACATCGAACTTGACACCAAATATGGGCATGCCTTTTTGATACTGGTTAAATGAATTGTGACATTAAATGAAAACTGGCTTAACCTCTGTCCCGGTGTCACGTGGTACGTGTCGTTGTTGTTTTGGATTTGTTTCAACTACGCAGGCTATGTACGCCAGGCCAATGCTTATGCTTGTGTAGTACACAAATAATCGCGACTTGTTGGTATTTGCGGTTTATGGACAGGAACACCACCACATCCACAAGCCACCGCACTCTCATGACACTGACTGTTTTATACGGACAGAATGGATACCAATTTTAAAATCTTTGGTTTGACTCTGTCGGGAATCGAACCAAGGAGTTAGAAAATATCCACAGCGCTGCGAGCTAGTCTGACGCAACTCTTGGCTCCTGTCATAGCTGTTTGATGTGGCAGCAAGGGGCGGGGTAGAGGCGAGGCCTTTTGTCATGAGCAGTTGAACACACATTCACTTTTATGAGTGAGTTTCGCTATTACCTGTAAACGGTACGGTACTCTTTCTTCTCTAATAAAAGTCCACACAGATTTTCACAATTAGTCTTTCTACTTGGTCCTGGTGTTGGCTTCTTTCACAGACTTCAACACTACAATGTGTGAGGTTTGTTTTATTTCACTCTCTCGTCGCCATATTTGATCACGTAATATCTATGCCGATCCACAGACGAAAGTTTCACATCGGGCCTCTCAATAGTCTACTTGTCATTCATTTTATATGTTCCTTGTGTTAACTTCTTTCTCGGTCTTTTCATATTTTCACTGCATTATCACCATATTTGATCACTGAGTCGCGTAGTAGAAACCGTCACGAAAGTAGTTTCACATCGGTAGAGTATCATAGTAGATTTCGATTGACCATAACTGAGATACGGCCGAGTGAAATTGCCCAGTTTAAATATGTTTTGTTGCTAGTTATCGCATCGTTTAAATGGAGATTTTGGAGATTTCGCTGGCTGTGCTGCCCTCGACGTTGAGCTGCAGGCTGTTAGTTGTTACCCGTAGCACCCCCGTTCCTACTGACCTGAGCCGATCGCCCTGAGTGACGAAAAATTTCCAAAAAAAAATGCCAAACGAGAAAGAAAGCATCGGTTTGTCGCCACAATCTGTCGTCACCTGATTTCAGTATTTGTGAAATTTGTGACGGTTTTCGCATCTGACGAAATATTATTTATAGAGTCGGTGTACGGATTAGTTCTTAATCTGAGAAGCAGGAATAGAATCGTACATGATCACTATGGAAACGATATAAGTACTATAAATTTGTGTCGTAACAATTAGGTATCAGTGTACAAATTATCATCACATAAATGCCTAAATATAGATATTGAATGAATCATACAGTATTGTAAACCCAATCGTGTTTAAAATCGAGGGTATGCGCTGGTCATTGTGATGACCGGGGAGATTACATACTCGTAGAGGCATATTTCCGTCGTCTTGGCGATTTTAAAAGTGCTATATTGAGAGTAATACCATGTTAAGAATGTGTCATTTATGGAATATAAACTTTATCTTGCACATAATTTCATATTTCTTTGACCTAAATAGGTACTACACACCCTTTCTCGCTTCCTTTAATTAATAGCCGAGCCTTAATTTATCTAAAAGGTTTTTTTTCACGTGTAAAGGTGACGCTATAATTTATTTGAAGTGAAAATTGTTTAATCAATGAACCTGCATGACGCGCGCCAGGTACATTAGGGAGGAGATCCTGTGTGACGTGACAAGCCTGTTTAGGAAAGATTATTAATTTTCAAAGAAGGAGAATTGAGAACCCAGGACAAATGGGTTAATTTAGGCACTCTCACTCTAAATCTCTCTCTAAATCCCGGCCCTGGTCGAATGCATTTTTGTTATTTTGGTGAACCAGAGCATCGGTTTCTCATTTGGATTTGTACAAGCGAACCTAGATGACCTTTCTCACGATTCTTCCGTGTGGCAGGAGCTGTAAATCGGACTGTCGTCGGTTTGTAATTTCACATTGTTTATGGGAGGTCGTCTTCACGACCGCATCATTGTTTGATCACAAACATCGCGACACAGGTCGAATTTTATTGTTGTTTACCGAAATTCCAACTCGACCCACACGCAAATTGGAACGCTGTGAGTATTTGTGGTTGGTGTAAAGTTAATGAAACGCTCCATAGGGGAGTTCTTTTAGTATCATTCACAATCAGGGGTAGAAATATGCTGATTTCCTGGCAGGTAGATTTGTGTTTCCCGCAAGGACGAGCGCAAATTCTGATCCATAACTTCGCGATACAACGTAAGTATAAAACAAGGGTGGACGTTAAAATCTGTGGTGAATCTTCTTTACGATATCAACGCAAAACCTTCCCTCTGTGAATACGTGGTGGTCGACTATAAGTAACTGGGTTAAACTTATTCGAATATTTTGCTTGGGGTTAATTCACTTCATTCCAAATTTCCGCACGATTTCCCATTCTATCCATGTGATCCACTTGTCAGCGTTTTGGATCAATAATTTCTCCTTATTGGTTGATCTTGACGTAACACTCTCACGAGGCATGATGTCAGTTACGCACGAATGATCACATAGTGATGCATTACTTTACACGTGTCATAGAACCCAACATAGAATACTGAATGATTGCGTCATTGCATGGAATGAGAGGTTTTAAGTTTCAATGTAGTGCAAAAGCACAGAAATATTTATAACAAACGGATGATTGCCAACGGATACATTGCCAAGGGAGTACAAGCAATCGGAGAGGTGCCCTACGAACATTAACCTTGGATATTCTACTTTATTTGCGGTTCTTACTAAAAATGCAGTTGGTTCGGTATATTAAATGCGTGTTCAAAATAAGATGATGTATCAGACACAGTTCATGGACCACTGCATGGCATCAACCGCACAAAAAATCTTGGTATTTTTGTTTCGTTCCGCTTCACTGAACGTGAGTAAACATTAATGGTCTGATATTGACAGATTGACCACGAATGTTACGTTTTGATGCACGCCACCAGCTTTAGAAAAAGGAAGGTTATCCTTATTAATTCCGGAGATTCACTTCTAAAAAGTCAAGTAAACTTGACGCGCATGGGTTACTTTGCTAATTTATCACGAGTTCATGCTTGACTGATAGCGAGTGGGATGTAACGAAAAATATTTGCGTTGTGACATCATATAAGCTGACGTGTCACGTGACGTGTCTTCAGCCATCTATGTTGACACAGAGAATTTTCTTATTGTTAGTGTGTTGCTGGTCCATGAAATTGATTCCATTGACATGATAAATGCCGGTGACATGGTAAATGCCGGTTAAATGTTGAGCATTTCCCATGGAAAGCTTGTGATTGATTGAAATAGTTTATTCATATCAATATTAACGTTTAAAAGACTTTTCGTCCGGCTCTCATCAGCTTGTGAATTAAGTTTTCAATAAATTTGACTAGACGTTGAATCTGTGTTGACGAAGCAGTGACTTTCCATGCGTCTAGTTCGAAGAAAGGCCTTCTGTGATATTATCCTTAACCCAGCTTGATATCTTTCAATTCAATTATTTGAATCGTGGTACCGAATATGTAAATTCGCTTCCGCGTGAAATTTAATTCACGAAATTCCCGCCACTCAAACATTCGTTGAACCGATGACTCGACATTCCCGCCTTTGAACGTTGAACGCATTTGATGTATGACGTCACAAAAGATGATAAATAACAGCCAATAGATTCAATTCAGTCGCCTTTTCGCTTCATTCATCTTTACCAGTGTCGGTTTAAATTCTTATCTATCTTTTATAGTTCGTTTATCAAAGGAATAATCGATAGAGACCGCGTTAACGCTATTGATATTATACGCAAACATGGCAGCACACACACCCTGACTTCGCAGAATGCCAGCTGGAAATTCCGCAAACTATATGACTCTTTCCTTAGGTGATCACGTGACCTGCACGTACCGTACTTCAGATTTGGACATAGCGTCTCACTCTCTGCATTTTTTAGTTCTTTTGTGCCTTTGGCTACGTGATTTCATTAGACCCTACTTCATTTTCTCTCTGTAGCCAGAGGTGGTACTCTGGCAACAAGGAACATGTTTTAGATTCCCATCGTGCATGGCAACGCGCAACTTTCGCGGCGTATTTTCTGTCGTGGTAGGCTGAGTATTTTTCTACCATATTGACGCTTTTTTACTCTGTGTGTGGCAACATTGGCAATACGCAACATATATCGATTTCTGAATATTTTCCACGCATTTTAACTCTGCGTGTGCACTACTAAATTCAAACGTTGTAGAGCTTACGTCGTCAGTCACGTCTAAAGAGGTAGTTCATAGTCTTAATTTCACCTCATAATATCTCGCAAGTCATATCTAAACGATACTTTCTGTCGCTTAGCGACAACAGTTGCAGACGACTAATTCGTATTGTCATGCAATTATGACATAATTAGTATTTTATGACGAAACAAAACCGCGTTTACGATGAATGACAATTTGTTTAGAAGTCTACAAAAATTCAAATATTACAGTTTGTGAGATTTTATTGAAATTTAAATATCTTGATTATATTGTATTAAAGGTAGTTTTAAGAGCCGCAAAGAACTTTAACCACTTTAACATAGAGTTGGATGCTGTAGAAGCAATAATCATGGTTTAATCGAAACGTTTTCTACGGAAATTTATGTCGTTATGGCTCTATAGCCATTCATTCTGATGGCGCCATTACTGTATTCTCCTAACATACCGTTTATAGCCTTACGAACTAGTTTTTGTGTACTTACTTGAGAGTAGTGAGTACTAGATTATAGCGGTCAAGTGATTATCGAGGTCGATATTGCTAGTTCTTTCGAATTTATCGGTATCTGCCAATATCGGTCGATTTTGCTTGCAGCTTCTCTGCTGGACGTTAAATCTGTGGTGACATATAATACAACTCTAGGCACTGTTATTACATTGCATATCGTACTGGGAATGTTATTCGCCGACTGTTGTTTATTGCCTTCGTAATGTTACTACGCGTCTTGAGAGTCATAAATAGCTGGCAAGCAATCAGGAAATTGGTAAATTATTTCCTAGATAATAATAGGTCGTTTCCAACGAAGTGCGGGTGTATAGCGGGTGTGTTTGATGAATAGAAACAGTGGCGAAACGACACAATGGTCAATTTATGTCATGAATTCGGTAATTCCGTGGTCCCCCGTTCAATATTCGGCAATTCCGCGCTCCGCCATTTAGTATTCGGTAATTCCACGCATTCCGCTGAGTATTTGTATTTCCGCGCATTCCGCGACCCTGTTCCGCTCAATATTTGGCCACTCCGCGCATTCCGCGGTCCGCCATTTAGTATTCGGTAATTCCGCGCATTCCGTGTTCCGCGGAATATTCTGTATTTCCGCGCATTCCGTGGTCCCCCGCTCAATATTCGGTAATTCCGCGGCCCTTTTTTTAGTATTCGGGAATTCTGCGTATTCCGCTTATTTCGCGGACATTTGGCATATTCAGCGCATTCCACAGTCCGCCTTTTAGTATTCGGCACTTCCGCGCACTTTGCGGTCCCGCGTTCAGTATTCCGTAATTCCGCGTTTTCCAATTATTGCGCGGTTCGCCGTTTAGCATTCGGTAATCCCGCATATTCCGAAGTCAACCGTCTAGTATTTGGCAACGTAAATCCGTATATTCCATGGTCTTATACTGTACATTTCCTTCCTCCTCTGGTAACTAAGTTTACTTACAAACAATGTAGAAAGTATTTACGTGACGATTTCGAAACTACTTACGTATACGGCATACGTACAGTGGTACATTGCCGTATTCTACGCATTATGGGAACCATGTGCACCAAAGTGTCGTCAACCGTTGACCAGCCTCACACAGTGGCGGCCTATCCCATTCATTTGAGCCACGTATTCGTGTTTATTGATACGAGACGAGAAATGCCGGTATAAAGAAGAGAAATAGCAAGCGTATCACGAACGGTCAACAAGGTACAGAATTGCATCCGGGTCAAATGGTGTCGTTCGAGTTATTTATGGCGCCGGCTAACCGCACTGTTCATATCGTCGTGTTACAATTACACGCTGACACTTCACATTTACTGGAGTAATGCCTATTTCTTTAGGCAGGGAAGTAATGAAAAACATGATACTCATGGCTTTTTAAGACGATAATTGAGCCTATGTGCACCAATACTATTTAATGATAAGGCTATTGACAGTAGTCGTGTGTTATTAAGCCTTCGTTCAATCGACTATTATAAGGTCACAATAACAAGTTTGACAACCCTGTGTTTGCGTTCAATGGTGTCGTCTTTTTATCATAAATTCTTTGTGACCTCACAAAGGACTTAGCTAAAATTTAATCCCCGGATTGTCCGTAATTTGGCACGCTTAACGCCGGCGCCATATAAAAATGCACTAAAGCTGTGGCCTACGTATTAACCCACAGTTTATAAGCTCACAGACGGCTGGCTGTTGCGGCAATTATGAAGTTTTCAAATTCGCCTAGTCACCCGTATAGCTGAATCATCATCAATCGTCAGAACATTTTGATTGGCATTTACTACTTCACCATACACCGTACACAGGGACAAACCATAGCATACGGTTGGCCTATGGTTTATGCTGGGGTATAGAAAGGAATTACAAAAGAGGCACCGATGCACAGACCTATTACTCCTAATATTTATGGCATCGGTGACCATTAATTTGCGCGGGCTGTCGCGAACAAGCGACCTATGTGCGACAGACCCGCGTGCTACTTATAAAAGGCCAACAGACAGCACACACTCGTCATTCAGTTAGAAAATGCATTTCTCAGAAATCACATTGTTTTTGACATGTTTTTGAACGCTAACCAGACGACAGACGACTGGCTTTGCACAGTGCAATGAGAGTATTCTTGCCCCGTGCAAAAAGTTTGATTCAACACTGCAGCTCTTACGGAAATGATATTCGTCACGTTTGCAGCAAAGCGGGAAGAATTCCGAGAGAAGCATGAACAGCCAGTCAGGACTCAGGATATGGTGCAATATCCGTATGATGCAATAACCGGTCGTGTATGAGATCATACAATAGCCTATACGACACAGAGTAAACAGCACGTGTAATGTACTGAACAGCCAAGCTGCATTCGCTGCATAGTCTTCGTGCAGCTACTTTGTGACTGCAACTTGAAATCACTAGACCTCATGTCAACCAAAGTGTAATAGATTGCGTCACCACAGATTTAACGTCCACTCCAGCTTATTGGAATACAGATCACATGCTTTTGGCGAACCACCCTACTTCAGTAATATATAGAATGTGTCGCCCCAGATTTAACGTCCAGTCCAGTTTATTGGAATATAATTCACAAGCTTTCGGAGCTCCGCCTCTTCATCAAGGCGAATCAAATTGTGAATCCCAACTCTACCGCCTCTTACGGCCGCAAATCTTAGCTTCCCTGCGTGGCTCACATAAGAATTGCCAAGGCCTCTGGCGCGTTGTTATATAGGCTATGGGCGTTTGTCTGGTTCATGTATTGATTTGCCACACATGGCACATGCCCCGTCGCACTTACAATGGGTCAGCTAAACCTAGGTTTGACCTGAATATCGTCGGAACGGGTCTCTGTGGGTGGGTGGGAGAAACATTTAAGGCAGTACGTACATTTAGCCCGAGATGACCGATGTGTATACCCGTACGGTAACGTCTTACTTTTGCTTGACTGATTTATTTATCATTCATATCAAACCAAACCGGTCATGTAATTCAAAAATCTGTACACAGCCGTAAATTCTAACCATCAAACACAACCGACAATAAACGTTCTCTCTTATAAAATTGAATTGAAGTGAATGTGTAAGCAAAACCAACACTTTACAAAACAGCTGTTCATAAAAAGAAACTCATACCGCTGGTTCTAAACTCAAAAACCCCTCCCAGATGATATAAAATACACTGGCCTTTTGAACTTCATTCAGAGGCTTGGTTAAGTGAATTTAAACCATAAACCAAGCTTTACACGCTGTTGTATGTGAGTTTCGGTAACAAGTCGGAAGGTCACGCGGTGTTTTAAAAGTCAACCGAGGTTTGCTTACCATACTATTTGCCTACGCCTCAGTTGCTCGTCTTGGCTTTGCCTTTGACCATTATATAATTTAAAGGCAGCTATCCGTGTGACTAATATGCGTCATAGTCTTAGTTTTAATGGCCTATCGCTGTATGGAGGAATTTGCGGTTGGTGTATAATTTTCGTGGTCGCCTGATATTGCAAGTTGCGGAGGCTTATCGTCCCCGTTTCACCTGACAATCTCAGTTCAATACTCCTGCAAGAAGTCAAAACTTCTGAACGCTTGGAGACTGGAATTTGCATGTACTTTGTTATGCACTCAAGAACTCAAATGGCTGTAAACCTGTAAGCCGCGATTACCTCTCCCTGGTGGCCGTGGCGATCTGTGGAGAATGACTATTGGCAAAATAATCACACGATTCCAACCCTTTTTGTATTTAGAGTGAAGTGTCCCCTTCGACTTCCAATTGAAATACGTCCAAGCTGTTGTAAAAAAGATGTCCATGTTAATTTATTTGCGGTACAGGTTCTTCATGAATAGTACAATTTAGAGAAACACTTAATCGTTGTCGGGTTGAGGGCGTTTCGTCTTGTATGTATTTTTAGGAGTCAAATCTTAAAAGGTCGGTCAATAAAGTTCGTTGTTAGCTTAGAAATCTTTCACATTAACAAGAAATAAATAACAGCTGACGTAATTCAATACCGTTTAATAGTAACCATTAAAAGGACGCTGTCTAGGAGATGGTCGCAATCGTAAGAGATATAGTTTTATATATTGTTTAACCACGTGGTGTTCCTAAGCCACGTGGTGTTTGATTACGCAATACGCGATCCGTTTAATAGCTGCTTTAAAAAGTTGCTACGCAACAACGTTAACGATTACGGGATGTCAGAAGACAGCGGTTATGATTTTTGAATGGGTTTGGCTTCCGAAAGTTCGTTGCAAAACGACCTCGCTGATGAAAGAAATACGAGTCGGAAATATCATTCAATTCAGCGTAGAGAATCGTACTAAAATTTTTACGCCTGTCTGCGTTGAAACTCCTTCTGGTATAAAATTGGAAATATAAAAATGGCTATTCACAGATCCTTGTCGGACTAGAGAGGTGTTAGAAACAATGTGGTCTAACACTGCATAATATAGTCCAGCAGTCAGTTGTATATGTAGCTCACACGGTCAACACGACATAGCCCAGCGTGTGAGCGCATAATCTCTAGCTCAAACTGTTTGTTGATTATGTGGCAGTTGGTTGGTTGAGTGGGTAGATTGATTACAGGATTGTGGGAGTGTGTGATTGGTCGATTATGTGTATGTAGGGAGCTACCGCGAGGAAACACGTGCATTCTTATTCAGTTGCTGCTCTCGAGTGGAGGCGTGTTATCCTGTATATTAGAAGTCTGTTTGCGCTGTACGATCTAGTTCTGACAAAATGGAAATCAACGGCCATGCTCAGTAGCAGATATGCCCAAAAAGGCATAACCTAGCACCCCCTTGGTCCGTATAGCTTATACTGTTTGCGCTGTACGGTCTGGTTGTGGCTAAAATGAAATTTGCCATCCATGCCTAGTCCCAACGCCTGGATAAATGGGCTGAGGAAAGATGTCTGGCGTGAACAAAAACCAAACGCCAGTCAATCTTGTGAATACCTTTCAGGGGGTTTAAGGGCAACGAGTAAGTCTTGTGCAATCGAAACAAACCCATTTGACCTTTACCTTTAAGAGTTATGCGATGAAATTCAAATTAATGGTAAAAATGAACTGCTTGACTAAATCTGCGTTAGCAATAGTTTCGCTGGCGTCCACGAATCCACAAATAAGTCAAAATTTTAGTTTCGATGCAAATAATTATTCTATTTTTCTTTTGAAATTAAGATGTATTTCCCGGGTTGAACTCGGTTTATATCGATAATATTTAGAATTCGCGGTTATGATGGCGATGGAATGAACCTTAATGTTACCTTTGCGGGTATCTCTGGCATTGTCAAGGTTTTTAGCTTGGTATATTATTCATGTGCATTGCGTGTTATCGGGGTGCGAGTTGAAATGAGTGCAATGCAGGCGCCAATTCATATCGGCTCAATCTGAGGTCGTCAAGGCGTCCTACATTTTGCTGTTGTTAGATGTAATGTCCAGCTTTGGTTTATTGAGAATTATAGTATCCGCAAACTTTCTGAGCTCCGCTTCTTCATCAAGTGATGAAATCGAGGACGTTATATGTGTGGTGGATCTTCCTTACGATATCTATTAATCGTCCGCCATTGGCTCCCTATAATTTTGAATGTGTGTGAAATGTGACGTATTCAGTCCGATGTCATATGCGTTCTTCAGTATGCTGACTGTGATATCTTAATGTATGCAGATCCGCGCATTCGGGCTTCCTGACTTATTTGGTCCGTTGGTATTATATTTCGCTCTGATTAGGAAAAAAAATTGACTTCTTAGCAATTATACCGAAGCGAAACTGCCATGCAGTTATTGCAAGCGTTCAAAAGTTTTGAACGATTTTGCATATTTGCAGCATTCCTTAGGACTCACGCCTTGCAAACTGGTTGGACTTTCCCCAGCTAAGGAATGAGTCCTTATGCTGACTGTTGATTAGTGCAGTTGTAAACTCATGGAATGAATTCTAGCTTCACAGAAGCTATATAGGTCGCCCTATAGAGGTCACCACAATGGATACAAAAAGTAGTGCCGAAGAGAGAGAGAGAGAAAGATAACTCACTTGCAATAGGAATGCAATGTATTCTGCACATCCACACATAAATGTAAGCATGGTGCCTGCTGTGGTTTCGAATAACGGGACGTTCTTACTCCTGTAGCTCGTCAGTTAAACTAAGGAAATATCCACTGGTAAATCACGGAGAGTAACGACTGCCTCTTCATATTTCAGGGTTTTCCAAGTCATAGAACTGAGATAAACACAGCGTCACCTTTTAGCTTAACCTCGTCTTTGGCGCTAAACGAAGGCGACAGTTTGAGTAGAAGTCACTGGCTCCCACGTTCTCTCCGCCGCCGTCAATTTTAGCTCGTGAGTCCGACTGGTCTGCCGTTTAGCATCACAAAATCCGCTCGGTCCGCGGTCCACTCGACCCGTTAGTGGCACCCCACGCCGCGCTGGTAGTTAAGGTATAGATAGGTAACTTTTGCAAGGCGCTACAATCATGATCAATGTTCGTCGTCTCTGCATGACCTTATTACGCAATGCTATCTGAATTTGAAACCGGAACGGAAAACGGAATAGAAGTTGTTAGCACGACGTTGGTGTCTATAGTTTCAGTTGGAACAATGCGTGACTTACCATTTTGAAGCGAAATGGGGGAACAAACTGATAAAGTTACTGATCAATTGTCAGGGGAATTCCCGTCTGTAACAGGCTAACTTCGCAATGACGTAAATGAGGTTTAAGATTCAATTGAGGTCAGGTCAAGCAATAAATATCTGCTATTCATATCCGCTTCTTCTCTTGAATTTCACGCAAGGGAGTTGATGACTGTTTGTAGTATACATAAGAGGCAGTGCCTTGGCTGTCGGCCATGAGTACGAAACTGTCACGGTTGAATGGTTTGAATAGTTAAGGGGCGTCGTGATATCACATGATGACGTGAAGGCGTGTTGCAATTTGTCAACGTAACGTTGAACTTCTCATATGCGCGCGATCGTCCGCGACTATGTTCATTGGTCGAGGGTTTGCGGGGCGTGGTGTATCATAAAAATGTGTAGGCGTGGCTGTGTGTTGAACTTCGCTTGTGGTTGACAAATTGTGATAATATTCCGTATAGTTTAGTTTTACAACAGACGCCTTTCCAACCATTCTACCACTATATTCGTTCTGGGTCATAACGGCTATTTACACCACAGCAAAAATTTTGCCTTATTTAATCAGCGATACATAATAGTACTTCACATGTAGAGTTGGCAGTTTTCCGGCAGGCGACCTTACTGTCGTTCTACGTGGTTATCCGCCGTAACCAAATATTCTGCCTGGCCGATGGCAATTTCTACTATAGAAAAATTTTTGCGTGGTCGATGTGATCATTGCCTTATTTCCGAGAGCTCATAAGCAGCGTAGACGTTCGTTAAATCGTCTGTTCTTTTTACTGAAAACAGCCGACATAGTATGCTGTTACCATCCGTTCAACGATTTGTAATAAGATCTCTTCCTTCCTCAAATGACTGAAGACGGCTGAGGCGCTCCCGCCGAAACCTGATGTATAGATAGTAACTCAAACTCCATTCATAAAAATCAAATGGCTGATCAATGTAACTCTGCTGTAAAAAAGCCGCAGGAATTTGGTGTTAACTTACGACTAACGGTATGGCGTGTCTGTTGTGTTGGTTAATTATAAGCTGTGCGAAATTCCACTAGAAAATGAAAGGTAACAGACCATACACGGTGGTGATACGGTTGTGAAAGCATAAGTATATGCCTGTGTACTACATATAACCGCCCCCACCTTGGCGTACTTAGAAATTGAGTAAGTAAATATTGGTTTGGCTTGTTCGCGTGTCTGTTAGATCGGTTAGATTGTACTAAGCTGTGCGAAATTCCACGGTGACGGTACGGCTGAGAAAATCCTCACGCGCAAGCAAGCAAGTAAGTACTGCATACAACTGCCCGCATTGGCGTACACAGAAATGGAATAAAACTGCAAAATCACTCCCTCCCCCTCGTATAGCCGTAAAACTGTACCTTGATCGGGAGGTTCCTGGTTCCATTCCCGACCGAGTCAAATCGAGGACTTTAAAATTGGAATCCCTTCTTTCCCTGCTTGGCAGTCGGTATCGGGGAAGTGCGGAGAGCCGTGATTGTAATAGTGATCCGGGCTATAAGCCGTAAATATTGACACGTATACCGTGAGCATCGACCTGGCGTACATGGCCTTAGTAGGTGAAAAACGCCATAAACTCCAAAATAAAAAATAAAATAAAAATGTATCTAGAAGCTACTGTGGCGATATAGAATGCTTCGTATTGCTGCTTCATAGGCCTGCCGAAACTGGTATAATGAAGAGAATAGACGAGACTTCGAGTGGTGGTGTGTCCTGGCAGTATAGTAAGTTATTTTTCGTCCCGCGCATTTTGAGAGAAAAAGAGAATATTCTCTCGTATCTCTTTTTTCCTTTTCATCTCGTCATAAGTGTCGTCGTCACAGAAATGACGATGTGGCTCGCCAATTTTGCAATCCCATGAGGTCTGCAGAGTATTGTTGCGGTTTGGTATGGTAAACAAGTGAAGGTGTATCCAATTTCTATTGCATTTGTGCAAACTTATTCGATGTCAGTCAAAGTACGTGAATGACTCGCTACCGAAACTATTACAGAAGCGCTAACTTCAGCTGATTTTTATGCTGCGCAGCACGTATAACACAGTGTGTACATAATTCATGTTTTCGCGACACTATCATTGACTCTATATAGTCAAAAGTCCATGGCACTGAATACTTATGCAAAGTAGGAAACTCGTGCCAACGACTTGTCCAATTCAAAAGTGGAAATCCCGACGTCTCTAAGTTTAGACGCTAGAGACTTGGCGTAAGGACAATTCATGATGTGTTGACGATTTCGAAGATGAACTTTGCTATGGAACGTGAGGACAGGCCTCTTGTTTTTCATGAATTTACATGATTTCTAGCTGCTCATGAATACTAATGTCATGAGTTATGTTTGAATCGTGATGTAGTCTGACTGACTTGTTTTGACCTACATTTTATCTGCGCTGTGGTTTACCTAACATGTTCCATTTGCGCGGAATACGCTTTGCTTCTCTCTCTCTCTCCCTATGTCTGTCGCCTTAGAAATCAGGCTGATAACGCTCAAAGCCTCGACTGTGGGAGAACATGTGAGATGTAGCATGTAAGATCTAGGAGAGCTGCTAGTTTCGCGGACTTGAATGACTTTAGGCTCTACCAGCTACTGTCAATGTGTTTACATCCTGTATAGATTTATATAGTAAAAACTTGGTATATGCGTAAGCTCGCTCTGTGCATTGTATATTTCGTATCATTGATAACTTTTCGCCGCTGGGAAAAGAGTAAAGTTCCGCTCATTGTTTCGTCATCGTTGCCATCGAAACCGCTACTTGCAAACTGCTTCCGCCTTCGTAAAAAAAATCCCATTCAACACAAGAATCGATAAAATATTATGAATGTTGCGCAACAATGGGACGTGACGAGACGTCTTTAGATCTTGAGGCGCCATATTTCAAACCGTCCAGAATCAAAGGCTAACTAACTTACAGTCAGCCGAGTGGTTTGACTGTCCGCCTTCAGATCGGCAGGTTCCGCGGTCGATATCCGACCCATTCAAGCCATACACTTTAAAAGTGGTATCCGTTCCATCTCCTTAGGGAAGAGTTATATTGATGATTTGACACAGCATTACCCCATAGAACGACTTTAACCTCTCTATATTTGGACATGATTAGGAAGAGACGAAACCGAAGAAACGTAATCTTTTAATCTATACCCGAAACTTGTACGTATGCGTTTACGATGTTTTTTTAAAAATGTGAATTGGGTTTACTCGATTCAGCGCGCTGTACATCGATCCCAAAAAAGCGGGGTCGACGACCCTGAGTGTGAGGTTGATTTGCTAACCATATGGTATCATCGGGGTCAATAAACTTGTGTTGAGCGTAGCCTAGACCCCTGTATTACATCCGGATCACCAAAAGCTTGTGAATGATATAATTCTAAATAAATCAACGGTGGACGTTAAATCTGTGGTGAATCTTATTTACGATTCCGTAAGGAACATTGGTATTTCAGCTAGAACGTCATATCGTGGTTCGGAAAATTTTCAAGTCGTTGCAGATTTCATACTGGACTCAGCTGTTTGTCATGAGCAAGTTTCACGGAAATCTTATTCACGGCATGGTCAGCGGAAAGTCCGGTGACGATTCTGTTTGGGTGTTTCATAGTATGCGGGTAACGACTGATGAGATTTGTCATTGCAACTGACTTAGTAATCGTGGCTTGTCGATTCATATGCGGACTTCAAACACGAGAGTTTTCGTTGGTTTCGAATCAATATTTACGGCAGTATATAAAGCTTACACAATCCTGGAGATAGTATAAAAGGGTACACTTGACTCCGTGTTCCTTCGCTGCCTATTTGCTTGTATTACGCACGATACAGTAAGCTTCTGCGTGATGTTGTGTGTAGTGTGTATATGTGTATCACTGTGTTGTGGACGGCAGATCAAATTGAGGAGCCCCGTCTTCCTTGGTATGCATATAAATGCAGATGTCGTATACTAAATTTACTTTAATTGACCAACTCTATGAATTTTTGCAGTCCACCTTCTGACCGGGAGGTCCCGATTTCGATTCCCGTTAAAACGCGAAGGATTCATTGTTGCGATAGTGACGCGCGGGCTATGAACCGGAAAGTATCGACATTCACTTAAAGCGTTTCACCTAACATACGTGACCGGGACTAATTGAACTCGCTACTAATTCAAAAAAATAACAACTTATTAAAATGACTATGCCATTCTTTGAAGGCGCCGCATTTCTCTATGTTGTTGATATTATGATTTTAGCGGCAACTACCTTCCTGCAACAGATTACGTCACGTAACGGCAACTGTTGGTTCTCAATTATGAAGTCATAATAACAGGAAGGTGCGTGGCTCTGTTTTTATAAAATTTGAAATTTTTGCGCGGAAACGGAACTTGTTAACAAAAACAAAAGATGTATATCCGCATTCATGCCGATGGAGGATGATATGACAGAACGCGCAATTGGCCGAGTGGTTTAGACTGTCCGCCTTCTGATCGGGAGGTTGCTGGTTCGATTCCCGACCGAGTCAAATCGAATCGACTTTAAAATTGGTATCCGTTCCTTCCCACGCTTGGCAGTCGATACCAGGGAAGTCCGGGGAGCCGTCATTGTAATAGTGATTCGGGCTATAAGCCGAAAGTATTGACACATATACCGTGAGCATCGACCTGGCGTAAATGACCTTAGTAGGGGAAAACGCCGTAAATTACAAATAAATAAAATAATGTCGCCACAAATTTAAACATCTGGCCGCACTTTAAAGGTACTAGGTACATGGATATGTGGCATTTCAAGAGTCGCCGACGTCCATAGACGGATGCCGTGAACGAATGAGACATAGTCACTGCAATTTTAACAACCAGCCAAATTTATTGAAAGCTGTTAGTTTACAAGCTTTTGGAGTGAGGTACCTCCATCAGGCGAGAGTGAGCCATGTGAGGCATTGAAAAATTTATGATGACAACACGTGACGTTGCGTCTATCAGAATTATTAAACTTTCATCACGCAGGTGTACAGCTAAACGTTTCCTATCCAGACGCATAAATTATTGAAAGGTAAATGTTGCCATGGAAACGATATCCATAGCAACATATGAAATAGCATAGGTGAACCTGTCACTATATTTGGACTCGCATGACCTTAGAAGATAAATTGAGGTAAACCGTCTACGCAACTAAAATATAGTGACGACAGACTGCATTAATCTTACGGGCGGTCCCGTTCAATCATCCTATGAGCTCTAGAATTAAGATAAAGTATGAGGTGCGATTTCATTAACCTGATGTTCTTAACTTAAAATGTTATGTGGACTTGTAGAGGGCTTTTCTCGGAACCTCCAGTCACGATGCACGCCAAACACGTGTATCCTCAATCTTATGCACTGAGTTTACAGTGAAGTGGAAAATGTCGGACTTGTCTTGAACGATCAATTCATTGGCGAGAGACGTTGCAAAATTTATGGCCTTGGCCAAAGATGTTAAGAACTGTATCCGTCTTTTACTCGGTCGGCATTACAACCTGAGAGCTCCCGACTAGAAGGCGTTCAGTCAAACCACTCAGTCAACTGAGCGGGCGGTCACTACACTCTTCTACGTTGACTCCGACAGACGATGAAATCACCACTAATCTCCAACATTGATGCAGGAATTGAGCTGCAAACTCAAGCATATTGTTGCGCAAGTTTTGAATTTGTTGCCAGCGTGGCCACGTCATTTACTGCGCCAATTTCCGTAAGAAACGAAACCACGTGCGTCTAGTTCATGACATGTCTATTCTATTGTATTGTACTGTCTATAATTAGCTTCGTCGCCACTTAATTGTCTATTTCCCCATTTCGTGTCCGTGAAACTAGAAAACGTTAAAACGTCACGAACATACATTAAATTCATTTTTCTGTTAATCAAATCACTTCGCTACGTAATATGCTGTCACAAAGTGGGAAGAACTGTACTGAAAAAAATGTGGAAGTGGAGATGGCAACGATGTCATAACGTGTCTCTCACTAAGGGAGAGCGAAGGCTTCCTTTTAACCAACCACGGCTAGACGACGACTGTTTCCGGGCTGACAGTAAGTGCTTCACGCATTGTTGGCATCGACGACAGACCGTGAGATTTATAGACACAAGTAAAATGTCACCGCAAATTTAACGTTCAGCGTCAGTTTAGTTGGAAATAATTCACCAAGCTTTCGGAGCGCTGCTTCTTCTTCAGGTGAAATGGATTGCCTACGTCGTAAATGACAGCATCAACTTTCGACACAAGGAGTAAATTTCTTGACCTAATCATAACTTACACGTGACAGAGTTCACAAACACCGCTTGAAACATGTCAATGAGCTGCCAGGCATCGCTAGGGTGCGCGACGTATTTGGTCTGGAAAATCAAGGTGCTCATATAATTTAATGAGTCCCGTAAACGCTGTAGCATAAACAGATCCCGGGCAGGAGGGGGCAGCAGCACGAACCGCGTCAAAGGAACCTTAACTCGGTAGACGTGCGAGACAACCCATCAGTTATCACTTCGACTGGTCGTGAGCACAGTTGACAAAGGTTACAGCTCAGTCGCACGTATGACAGGTTGACATTTTAAATATTCAGTGAAATATATTTCTGGCGAATCGTGTTTCCATTACTTTTACAATTGATGACGCATACTTCACAGTGATTGATCGCATCA
This sequence comes from Botrylloides violaceus, assembly GCA_030412335.1. Taxonomy (NCBI): domain Eukaryota; kingdom Metazoa; phylum Chordata; class Ascidiacea; order Stolidobranchia; family Styelidae; genus Botrylloides; species Botrylloides violaceus. Next base: position 231,376 of record JASFYC010000762.1, read on the forward strand.
CAATCGGACTACGTTATTCTTTTTGTTTCGTGACAAGTGATGACGTGGCGCATTTTAAACTGCGTAAATCGTGCAAGACGGGGTGGCGCTGTGGCGCTTTTGAGTGTTTGACCTCGCAGCCCCCGCTACCAGATTTGACCTGGACGCGCTTTTGAAATTATAAACGGCGCTCGTCATTCAGGTTTGCCCTAACAATAATCTACAGGTTGCCTAGGTCAAATCTAAAATATATAGTGGTAGTCTTGCGCCCTGGTGGAGACCAACACTAAATGACTCCACCCCGTTCGTCTGTCTCGGCGCCAATAACATTCAGGTAGTCCAAATTATACGATAATAATCAAGTGATGTAACTTTCACCTTTCGAACGCTTTTTCTCAATTCGTGGAAACGATCTGTACTTTTTGATCAATTATGACCTGGCAGTCACGGGATTAACACAAATTGTTATGTCAGAGTCTCGTGACAGTTCGTTATTCGTTATTATTTCGCCATAATTATGACATTGAAAGCCATTATAACATCGTTCGAACAGATATATCTTTTCTTAAAGAAAACCCCGAAACTGTAATTTAAATTTAATAACCTGTATGACTATAATGTGTCATTGTTCTATAGCTTGATTGTAACGTTTAATATTGTCGTTCAGAAACGACCTGACCTATCGCCGTATCGCTTGCCATCTCTCGCAATCTCGTTGGTCCGTTTTCACCTGATGAGGAACAGAGATCCGAAAACGCGTGAATTAAGGGACGTTAAATTCGTGGCGTATCAATCAATCGTCCACTAGGCCCTACTGATTTTTGGATCGTCCACCATTGGCTCCAAGAAATTTCGTTTATGGTGTCCGACCATTTTCTGGATCGCACTACGTACATCGGCACCCACTCATTTCGGTATTGCTGTCCCTGCTTCTTGGTATTTGTACTCTACAGTTTTATCTCAGGATAGGTCACGGTCAGATCGAGTTCTTGTAGGCCAACTGTGGCTAAATTGAAAGCCCAACGACTTTCGCTACGTAACAAATGCATTCGCAAATCGACATATCCTGTAACGCTATGCATAATTGACGAGGAACGATCGAATTTCCGATTCCATGTGAATACCATGCTTAGTTTCATTCTCTTTCTTCCCTCCTCTCTCTCTCTCTCTCTCTCTGTCTCTTCTTTAAGCCTCATTTTTCTATTTTGGGGGGTATGAATTATTTAAGAGAATCCGCCTGCGAGACAACGAGAGAATACGTTTTCGTCATGTTGTTTGAAAATTTGCGTCAAAATTAGATGGATGATTGGAAATTTTTAATTTTGTTTAAAAGAATTATTGCTCTGATTAAGATAGAGTGCGAATGTTATAATTCTCAATAAACCAAGGCTGGCGGTTCAATCTGTGGTGAATCTTCTTGTCTACCATCGGCTCCTTAATATTCGTGGCTCTCTGTATTTTTTCTCATTTTTATCTATATCTATTGATCGTCCGCCATCGGCTCCACTAGTCGACTTGAACTTGTTATTCTGACCACATATTTTTTTAGGGTGGAGTTCTACGTAATGGATGATTTGCCACAGGTATTTGTACTAGGAAATATGTATAATTGTAGCTTAAAAAATTACCTATTTCGCGTGCAAATAACCTGCAAGCTGGCTTGTTAAACCGGATTAACCCATTGTGTTTTCGGAATAGGGTCGCACCCTTTTCCTTTGTTGCAACGTCCTTTCCGGTTGTTTGCTGTTCGTCGATATGTGACGGTTGTGACGCTGGTAAACAATATGTACTGCTTATGCATAGATGAGCAAGCTTAGGTTTGAGCTGTTCTTTCTACAGTAGTTGTTTGTTGTTCGGCGGTATGTGATGTCTATCATCTACATCAGGGGTGGCCAACCCGCGGCTCTTTCCTGCATACAATAAATCTAGCTGAGCCAGTGTTTCACAACCTCTTCATGCTACATTCCTCCTTTACTGACTTTAAAATTTCTCTCCCAATGTCAATTAATCTGAATATGCTTTACTAAACCAAAACGAGTTAAAATATAACACCTTCAGGGTCGACCATTTTATTTTTACTCGTACGGCTATCAGCATGTGAGGCGATATTCGATGTATCAAAATGTGGCTCTCAGTCCCGGATTGGTTTGCCACCCTGATCTACACTGCACTAATCTACAGCCTATAAGCATAATTGCATAGGGTTGAGCTGCTGGTCACTATAAATGTGCTTGGCGTTCGAGAATTTTCCGCTACGCGAACCCGGTTGGAAACACCGAAATTTGAAGGAGATATCGATGTGACGTACTCGAGTGAGTGTTTCAATAATTGAATGCAGTCTCTCTTTTAAGTTTTGAGATTTTTCTGTCATTCCCGAGAGGTCACGACGTGTTCGGAAGTATGCAGAGTTGAGGTTTGTTGAGAAATTTCGGTGTTTTCTCAATTATCAATTACAAGGTCTTCTAACTTTGAGTTGTCATTAGTATGGGCAGACTGGAATAACACTTGGATAACCTGCAGTCAGCTGCACTTGTACCTTATGATTTTCTACGAATTTTGAATAAATCAGTCTTGGATTATAGCCTATCACCATGGTAACTAGTGATTTGTTCTTTTTTTTCCTACTTCGGTTCCACTTTGAAAAGAAATAAGGTATGAGGAAGGCGGAATATCTCTTTTAAATCCGTACACTATATTATTACGTAATAATGTGCTTCAGAATTTACTCTCATCGTCATAATGATAGGTTTCGTAAAATGCTTCGGCTTTCGAGACGGAAAGTCGTGATTGTTAACCTGCTTGTTAGATCATAATGAGATTTTCTTGAAGGTATCGTTAGATCATACTAGCGTCTTGTAAGTGGTATTTGTAAATATGTATTTGTGAGCGCGGAAATGCTCCGGCGTCGCCATGCGGTCGGTTAATAACCTTCTAATACTAAGTTTGATTAAGATCGAAAAACGAGCGGGACAAATGCGGTCGGTGTCGTGATTTACTAACAACTAAACCACAAGGTTTATCTTATTTTGGTTTATAATGGTGTTGTGTTTAATGATGTTTACACTTTCGCTATAGAGGTGACTAACATTCAAAAGCTTCTATGCCCACAAGAACTCAAAACATTGTTAGCGGAGCCGATGACGGACGAATAATAGAGAATATTGAAAGAACCTGTCACTAATGCATTAAAATAATTATTTGAAACGTCTTCACCTGATGAAGGAGCAGAGCTCCGAATGTTTGTGAGCTACGTTATTCAACAAATGAGGTGTTCGTGAGCCAACATCACACATCACAACCACAACCCTTTCGCCAAGCAGATCAGTAACGGACACTGATTTTAATATACTTGCCTTGATTCATTGGCTCGGACCAAATCCAGGACCTCCCGGGAAGTCAAACCACTCGGCCAACTAAGCGAGCCCTGTGAGGTTAATATAGGGATAATGCCATAGACTTCTCAACTTCTCTTGAACATCTTCATAATTGACTTGCGTACGAATGAAAACGTGACCTTCACTTTCTATTTTTAGCTTCGTAGAATGTCTGCGGCTTGCAGTCCTCATGATTAGCATTTCAACCAGCCGCCGACGATTCGGTTCGAAGCCAGAGTGATGGAAAGGGCGTCTGGCGCAGAAATTCACAAATTCACGAAAATCACGAAATCCCTCGGAAAATCGCAAAATCACGAAATCACGAAATCCCGCCAAAATCTGTTAACTCACGAAATCCGCGGGAAATCGTGACAATCACGAAACTGCGAAATCGCGAAAATTCGTACAAAAAATGTCATGGTTACAACGGCGGTTACATCGACGGTCTATCATCGGTTACCTAACCTAATCTGACTATCTGATGACATGACCTTTAACCCCTACAACGACGAAATCGCTTTTAACTTAAGGCGTGGCAGTCATGAACTCAAAACTAGACACATAAACCAAGAGTGCCATGAACCTTCAACCAGTCGGAGTTTATCCGTAGATCTGACGCTACATCCTCTCGGGCCACGTCATACAATCGCAAGGGTTATCAATGATGGCTTTAAGTTATGGTGTAACAATGCCAATTTTTCGCCCCTAACAACGCAAATGTGATCTTGAGCTTCTCTTTATCTCGTAACACGAAACTGGAGATATTATCGTATAAATACATTATTTCATCATAATCGTAGCTCCCAACACTGATTGTGAGTCATGAATGGTGTCGTTTGTGCGTTATACTAGACTCTGATCCCTTGGATTAATCTCGATTTTAGAAAAAAAACGGGTTTAATCAATCTTTCGTTCGATCGTCAGATCGCGAGATTATGAATCTGGGATTTACTTAAACCTTAACAAAATCTCGTACGTTGATTGACGTTACCCTGTTCTATGATCTGGTTGTCTGGGTGAGATCAGTTTAAACGTGGTTACATTGTAGGTCAACGGGTCATTGGGACGAAAATGCCAATCTGTTGATGTACTCAAGGGTCCGTTTTATACATACAGTACCTTGACTTAGATAGCACCAGTTGGACTTTCCAATATAATTCACAAGGTTTCGAAGCACTACCCTGCTATAGTAATAGATAAGAATAAGTTAGCGCAGATTCAACGTCCAGTCCAGTTTATTAGAATAGAATTCCCAATCTATCTGAGGAGTGAAGCTCAGAAATCTTGTGAATTCCAATAAACTGGACTGGACGTTAAATCTGTGGTGACTTATTATATTTATTACTATCTGGATCGTCCGCCATCGGCTCCACTATTTTTGGTATATCCACTAACTTGGTTAAGAGATTTATGCAATTGCATGCAACGGAGTGAACGGGTTAACATTTTTGTATGCCATGCATGGTGTTCGGCAGGCAAAATCATATGATACATACGAAAAAGCCGCGTAAGCATTTTTCTAGCTAAGTATAGAAATACCTGCACGGACGTTACCAGCGATATCGCGTTTCAACCGCGTGATTACAGAGATATGTTTACAATCCTGGGGGATTAAATTCTATAATGAACACCTCTCTCTCGTTATAGAAAAGATGAAGGGACTTCTCTTAACCAAAATCGCTAAAAAAGATCTCTTCTCGAAGGTTTCATTTGAATATCGGATGAATTAAATGAGATTTTAAATAGTGGATCAAGTGGCCACATGAACCGCATTGTCGCACATATATAACAGCCTCTATTACATCATAATTAGATCGATATCCCAAAGTGAAGTTGTAATCATGTTAGATGGAAATTATATTCAAGTTTTCCTGTCGTCTGTGACGAATAGAGTCCCGCGCCTTGGCGCGAAATAACAACATTCAGAAATGGTCGAATGTACACGACAAGTCACACATGGTTCCACGTCACAAGAGTATTGCCTCTGCCTAAGAAAATGAAAAAAAAAGCAAAATTTTGGGCCGAATGTTGGCTATTGCTGTATCGCTCGCGCAACAATAAATATCGTCGACACACTCTATAGATTTAACGTCCAGCTTTTGTTACAGTAATTGAGAACTATAGTATTCACAAGCTTGCGGAGCTCGAGCTCCTTCATCAGGTGATCTTCTTCTCGATATCTAGCGATCTTCCGCCATCGGCTCCGCTATTTATTTAACAATAAATATAGTATTTAGCTATCTATGGAGAAATTTCGGTCACGAGACTATGCGAAATTTGTACGTGCATATCAACATATGTTTTCAAGGTTAACAATTTCTGGCTAATCTTTCCAAAACACTGGATTCATTGTTTGCTAAATATCTGAGATATTCTAAATACACAGCATTCGAAAGGTGAAGCGCATCCGTTGCCAGCACATCTGACAATGGATGTGAGAGTTGATGACATTTCTGTGTTATCAGTTGAACAAGATGACAACTTAGCGGATTAGCCGGATCGAATCAACTTATTTTGGTTACATGACGCTGGCTTTCAGTGAACAGGAAGAAGGCTTGTTGTGTGATGTGTGGAAATATGCAGCTGAGTGAAAAATGTTATTCATAAGCTTTCAATATGCCCGTGATCTGGTTACAGTTCTCAGAAACCTTAAGTCCAGGCTAATTGGAAGGGTTGCGATGGGAAGAGTTTCCGGTGCAGAATCACTCCAAGTGTTAACTGATTCGCTATGGTCACTCCTTAAATCGAGCATGTAGGGGGGGGGGGTGGGACTCACTCCGTAAATGGAGCGTTTGGTTGTTGTCTTGAATATTGGCGTTTACAACTACTCCTGTCATGTTCGTCAGATCAATGTTTTATTACGCGTGTCGATATTTCCCTCCGCACTCCTTGTGATTGACAGCCAAACAGAAGTGGAACGGATAACAATTTTAAAAACGGCCTCCCTAATACCAGGTTGAAATGTTTTGATGACGGTGTTACCTGATTACCACAAATCAAATTTCTAACGACAGGTTGATCATTCTATAATACAATACTTAAATATTGCCCATCGGACGTGACGCACAAACGGCGCGGTGTGTTCAGTGCGAGCATCTCTTTCTGACGTCACCAAGCCGCAAAGATATCCGACGACGGTATTTTCGTTCTTTGTGACGTCAGTATCTGAAGTATTTAGTAAGGAGAATGTCACCCAAAATCAACATTGACAACCGAGATGATGTGTGTTTACACGGAAGTCGTCATTTGGGACAGACGACCCGTAAACTGAAAGGTTCACTACGATTGAATGGCGTCACAAAATATCAATTTCAAAGCAGCCCCTTTGGTTCGGTTGTGTCTCGTTTCTAAGAAAAACCAATTCAGGTTTTGTTGTGGTCTTAGATTTAAGCTGGTTAAGAGGTTGCGCAGATTCCGATTTTATTATTTCATGTGTTAACGGACGCGTGACGCGAGTCAAGTGGAAAGGCTCATATTACTTTGTTACGTTACAATGAATGAATAGATAGGTGATTTTTCAACCCTCCAAAAATCAATGGAGCATGACGCTCTTGAGGTGAAGCATTTCCCACGAATATCTTGCAAGGGGCGAACGGAGGCGACTTGTCTACAAATATTGCAATTTAAAGCACTGCTTTCAAGTAGTTGATGATAGTTTAGTTGGAGGAAGAATCCTTATTTGGCGTATTAGAATCCTCTCGAAATCCCACGTTGACGTTGACTTACCCACAACAGATGGTGATGCTCACTGTACTACTAGTACAGTATTCCAATAGTTAATTGGATGTTAAATGTATGGTGACTATAATTATGTATTACTATAGTAGAGTGAATGGCCATATTTCCAATAAAGTTAATGATGTTAAATGTATGGTGACTTATTATAATTATGTATTACTATAGTAGGGTTAATGGCCATATTCCAATAAACTGGACTGGATGTTAAATCTATGGTGACATATTATATGTATTACTATAGTAGGGTGAATAACCATATTCCAATAAACTGGACTGGATGTTAAATCTGTGATGACTTATTATATCTAGTTCAATTTAGGAAACTTCAAGAGGCAGTTAGAGCCGAACCCCACCCACGATCGACCCAATAGAAACTGGAAAAACAAAACTCAGCTGAGATAATGTGAATGAGTAACGCAATTAAAATGGATTTTCGCCTTGTCAAACTTCAGATAATGATCTCCTCCGGGCCTCTTCCCTTCCCATGTTAAAACAGATGACGTAAAACGTCTTCATTTGCTCTGATGACGTCATCAACAGGTTAACAATTAATGGGATGGTTGTTGTTTTGAACTGAGTTCGTTTATCTAGCGTTGTGATGGTTTCGTCCGGGCTTCCAGTTAAGCTGTGTCTACATTGTTACGGATGACTTGATAATGGTTGATATGGTTGAATGATTGTGCGATTGTGGCTAGACAATCAGTCGCTCTGATGTATTCGTCATGCATGGTTGGATAACCGACCATCATCTATCATTCATCATAGAATACTTGAGCTGAGATCTTGGACCGCGGTCGGTATGGTCAGCTGCTTAGTATGACCACACCTACTGTAATGTCACTGTATTACGCGTGACTTGTTCGCCTGCCATTGGCAGTAGCCTGCCTGGATCTACTGTTATATATGTGGGACTCTGCATTAGTACCTTCACGTGATCATTCTCCACTTTTTTACCACCTTCTTTACGCCATGTTTCACTTCGTTTGTGCTTATGTGATCATCCAGGCCACGCCTAATAAAGACTGTGCTGTATTTGTGTGCGTAGTTCGGACAGACAGTAAGATTTCCGTCGGTTATCGTTTAAATATACTTAACCATATGACCCATAAACAATTGAATCGCTGTCCTTGTGAATCATAAAGCCACTATTCCATATTTGTGTGACGTCGTCACTCTATCAAACATCTGATTTGTTTTTCATGTGCTTTTCTCCTGAGAAAATGTTTGTTGCTTCCTAACAAATACGGATTAGTAGTAATCGTAATCGTAATACCGTTTGTTGCGCCACAATGACTGATGAGTGACATCATAATCGAAGTATTTGTAATAGATTTAAAAAAATTTCACCCCTCGCTATGAAAAGTACGCTATACTGGACTGTGCGTTAAATCTGTGGTGACTTACTATATCTATTACTAATTTTTACCGCCCGTCATCGGCTTCAGTATTTTTCTGATCAGATTTTCAGAACACTTACAATACAATACTTTCAATACACAAAATATTGTAAAGAAGATCACCACAGATTTAGCGTCCAGCCTTGGTTTATCGAGAATAAGAACATTCACTAGCTTTCGGAGCTCCGCTCCTTCATCAAAGACTCGCTGTTACGAAAGCTATTAGCTAATCATGTTAGCTGTTACGAAAACTATTATAAAGAGAAAACCTCAATTCATCAATATTCTAGGCAGGAAATATCTCATTGAAAATCCATATCGTAAAGAAGATTCACCACAGATTTAACGTCCAATTTGGTTTATTGAGAATAACATTCGCAAGCTTTCGGAGCTTCGCTAAGAACTTTATCAGGTAACGACGGAATTTAAAATTAGCTGATACGAAAAATAGTGGAGCCGATGGCGGACGATCCAAACAGTACTAGATAAAATAAATTCACCACAAATTCTACATCCAGTCCAGTTTATTGGAATATAATTGACAAACATTCCAAGCTCTGCTCCTTCATCAGGTGAAGACGGGCTGGGTTGGACGTTAAATCTATTAAAATTAACTGACAAAGCTTACGGCAATGCCAGTTAAAGCATAAGTGCCGCCTTTTTCGAGGCGACGAAACCGCTTGAGTTATGTCGATATGAACGTGATAAGCATTACACATTTGTATAAATTGACACGAAGTTACTGACTTCTAGCTTCGCTAAAATCTCATTGAAATCTCTTGTATTATAAGATTATGACAGCAATGCCTGCGGCTTCTTTTAGTCTCTATATGCCTTTAGGCTTGTAAGCTCATTGTGAAAGCACTTGACACTAGACGTCGCAAGATTACGTTTTCAATAATAAACATCTGTTATCTTGCATACAGACGGATCAAAATGATGTGTCAATTGATTCAAGTTTCATAAATAGTAACGAGTCACACCAAACACTTTACAATTGGCATCCGTTCCTCCTCTCCTCTCATTGACCTGGCGTACATGACACGCTTTTCCAGCCATAAATTTATTGGTCGGATCAGTAAGGAAATACTGTATAGGGTTGAAATCGTCAATACTGGCATACATTACGCACCAAAGGGTTTCATTTTCGCCATCACCTGATGAAGGATCTCAGAAAACATGTGAACTTCCATTGGCAAGGCGTATATATCTAGGTCAACATATAACCCAAGTGATTGTAATACAAACATCTATCCTCGTGACATATGGTCAAGTATCCTGTTATCAGGGTTTTTTGCCGAACAGGATTGATACCCTTTCATGAAGTGTCTTGTATCTACTTCGGTTTGGGGGAAATTGAAATTAGAAGCCTTGTGTATCATTAAAATCTGGCGAAGTGAAATAGAATATGGTGTTGTCATGTACTCCTGGTCATTGAGATATTAGAAACCAGGCGCAATCCGAACTTCTTCGGTATAACCCCGTCAGTCATGGGCATATTCACCAACCGTCTGGACGTTATCAAATTTGTGGTGAATCTTCTTTCGATCGTCCACCGTCTCCTCAATATATTCTTCGATTGTTTCCATAGCAACTGTCAATCAAAGCTTGTGCTATATTCGTGTCATAAGAAAATGATTTGACGACTTTATTACAAAGCGAAATCCACCGTCTCGTGTGTCTTCGCTCCTTCCGGCCGCGAGAGTAGAAATACCGTTATTTATTAGAATATGAAACAAGGTAGGTGAGGATATTGCTAAAACCGGTACTTTACAACGCAAGGCTATACTTTTGTGGAGTAATTTCCTTGAGAAAACGTCCGTTTTTGAAGAAATTCTTTACGAAACCACAGAGAAACGTGATGTTGTGATTTGCGAGTCATCAGAGTATGAAAATACCTTTCCGGATTATAATCATGACGAAACAAACAGATTTATTTGAAGCTTTATGAGATGATAACCGAGAAAATGAGATTACAATTTGAAGTTGATGACGCCTAAAAGGAGTTCAATGATCGACTTCCAAGAAATGGAAAGCTTCTTAGCTGTGAGAGGTTTCGTACAATTTCCAATAGGACTGGCACCGGAGATCACTCTCCTCCATAATATCCTCGAACCTCTTCAGTCTTCACGCCAAGACTGGACGTTATAAATTGTCGACGAATCAATATTCTTTACGATGTATCTACCACCACCGGCCCTACACTACATTCTTGGAATGAATTACGGAATTACAGCAAATAAATACATTTTGAGATCCCGTATTTTGCCAATATATTGTAATTGTGAATGTTCCTGACGATATTGCAGCTCTCTTTCGAGTTGTATCCAAATAGGTCATTTCTTCCTAGAAAATTCATGTCAAATTTAAAAAGAAAGCATTACTAATTCCTACGCGATAAATATTTATACATAATCTTATCTTCCACGCGGAAAGGTTACACGTTTCGGGTCGATATATCAAGAAGATGTTGTTCTTTGCGCATATACATTATGACCTACGTCGCTCTGAGTTGTTTGGTGTTGGTTACAGATAATACCATATGATTTAACGACCCCTTGAGGGGTTTGTGTCTATTTGCGATGCTCTTGTATTGTTCAGCGACATTTTTTCTCTATATCGTTGGCAGATGCGAACTAGGAGCCATCCATAAGTATGCGATCACAATCGTGCCACAAGCGGCACGGCAAACGTCTTAATTCGACCCGCCGAAGCAAACATTTTGCGGCCACGATCTTCACCTGATGAAGAAGCCGAGATCCGAAAGCTTGTGAATGTTATATTTCTCAATAAACTTAGGCTGGACCATGGCCTACTTTAGTCTAAAGTAGGCCATGGCTGGACGTTAAATCTGTGCAGGCACCAGGCGCCGATGCAACAGTCCGTAAGTATGCGTGCTAGGTTCGTCCTATCTCACGGACCTGGGCCTACAGCCCTTCCAAGTCTGAAAAATGCGAGCGTCCTTACGTGGCCGGCGTGTGGGGTTGCTAAGGCTGGCGTATGGAACGCCACGCGTTATAAGGCCCTTAGCCTTTTTAAGGCAGCATTATTTGGCCCATGTATGTATTTGCCACACATGGTCCATGCCCGTCAACACTCATAGGTAGCAGGTATGGCCTAAGACCCAAGCATGGCCGCGTGTACACGGGCGAGTGTTGCGTTTGCATACCCTTAGCCCCACACGGGCCACCAAAGGCCATGCGACTGCGAGATTGTAGCCTCGTGCCAAACATGAGCCGAACGTAAATTTCGGATTGGTTTGAGGCTTTACTGAGGTTACAAACGCACGATACAGATCAACATTATCTTCACACTCCTTTGAAGGTCAAAACTGCAGATTTTATCAAATTTTAATCCATGTCAACCGGGATCATTGCCAGACCTGAATTTACGTCTCAGTTTCAGCATGATGCCTCCGAATTTGATATCTTAAACAAATGTCAGATATTAGCTAGATAGTGTGACTCATGTACTCATTCACATCCTATCACACTGGCTTCACGCCAGCTATAAAAGCGTATCAAGTGATTTGCTTTATATCATCAAAGCAGCAGAGTGTGTCTTCCCGATGTAACCACCGCTCAACCAGATACACCTCGTTGTAATACAGCCCACACACTTCGCCTATGCTAGAATTATGCTTGGCTTAAATCTAATTTTCGTCTGGCATTCCCTAATTCAAACTAAAGACAGTTCAGTTGTTTGAAAGGTTTGACTGCCCGTCTTTTAATCGGGAGGTTGCGTTTTTTTTCGAATTTATGGCGCTTTTTCACCTACTGAGGTCACCAGGTCGATGCTCACGGTATACGTGTCAATACTTCCGGCTTGAAGCCCGGATCACTATTACAGTAACGGCTCTCCGCGCTTCCCCGGTACCGACTGCCAAGCAGGAAAGGACCGAAGACTTCAAAATTGGTATCCGTTCCTTCTCTGCTTGCCAGTCGGTATCGGGAAGGCTGTGGTTGTGATAGTGACCCAGGCTGTAAACCAGAAGTATGGACACGAGTGCTAAGCATTGACTTGACGTCTATGACCTTAATAGGGTATAGTTGGAATCTTGAAAATCATGGATCGCAGACTTCTCCCATTGTTAAATCGATAAGCGATTTAGTCTCCTGACAAATGGTTTTCTGGGAAGTTCTCAAATCACTCTCAATGTTACGATAGCGTACAGATAAAGCCTTAAATCGACGCGCTTGTTTACGTCGTAAAGATGATATCTCGTAGTACCAGCGCATTACAAACCCATTATATCAAATTGATATAGACTTGTCGTAGCATATAAAGGCCATTATATAGATTGGCGAGGCTGCTGTAGATCCAAGAGATGATGGACAACCTCCCGCGCGAAGTGTGGATAAATCAACTGTATATGCCTTCTGAGCGGGAGGTTCCGCGTTCGATTCCCGACCGAGCAAGTAAAAGACTTTAAAATTGAGTACCAGTTCCTTTCTTCACGGCAGGGTATAATTGCGTTCCGTGGATCATCGTGGCTACAACTCGCCAATACCGATATCGCGTAAGCATAGACCTGGCGTACATTACCTTGTTCAAGCTTGGTTTTTAAGCAGTTGAAAACGCCATAGATTCATAAAAACAACAATACGTGTTCCATCACCAACTGAAACCAATTTTTCCAATGGAATGACTACTCAGTCAAAGCTGGCCAACGTAGCTTACAGACTGCCATAAGTTTATACTGTAATGACCTATTTTTGGTCACAGTCTGTCAACCGCCGTTTGAGAAATTCTCTCCGTAATCACCGGTTTGTTTTGTCAAATGACATTATCAATCTATTCAACAAAAAAGTGACTTTCCATTTGCATACGGTATATCATTGTGTAAATTAGATTCATATCAGCGACATCCGAGTTGTGGAAGGTAAAAGATTTTGGTAAACAACTCGCCATCAATGAATCATAGAACCACTCCTTGTTGCTGTGTTAACTGTCGTTAGAGATTTCCAAAGTTGCCATTGTTGTGGATTTATTGTTGATGTTTATATTGTAACGAAGATTCACCGCAGATTTCATATCCAGCCTTGGTTTATTGAGAATTAAATCATTCATTCATTGATCGTCTGCCATCAGCTCCACTAGTTTTTTTTATTGATGGTTATGGAAATAGAAGTACTGTGTATTATTAGTATTGTGTCGAATACTAAGGCTTGGCTTGTTGTTGTTGATGTGAACCATAACATATAGTTCGCACTCCTTTTCATGGAATTTTTGTGGAATATCGTTGAGATTATAATATAATTTGTTTTGGTAAAGATATTGGCTGTATTGTCATTCTGTTATGGAGTTGGTGGTATGTTGCTTGGGTACGTCTCAACCGCGGGAGACATACAGTAATATTCGTGGCGTGTTTGAACACGGTCGTGTGTTGGCCATGTTGCGTCGTAAAGTACTGAGTGTGATATGACGTGACTGATTAGGCGACAGTACAGAGGCTTTACAGTTATATTCCATTTAGTTGTAAATATGTTTGGTTTGTGACGAAATATCTCTCTCTCTCTCTCTCGCTCTCGCTCTTTGTAGGCGCTGCTCTCAGAGGTCATCTCATTTAATTTGTTAGAACCATATCAGCCGCTTATGGCGTTGTGTACTATTTGGATCGTCCGCCGTCGGCTCCATTATATTCTTCTTAAAAAAATATAGCGGTTGCTTCGATGTTCGCTCAATTGCCTTCAACGATGTTATCGCTTTCCTGGTCACATTAACTTAGTGTATGGTATACAATGATAACGGAACAACTATGTCTGTAATTCTTATGCAACACGTCCGCAATACGTGTTGCATGCAGATTAACGACGCCCTAATAACACACATATACATGTGCATGGCTGCTGCAACATTACCATTGCGTGATATATCTGCCTCATGAATCTAGAGACAAGAATAGCGACCGCATCGAATGGCGAATTTGTATCAACTGGTTTAAGATAACAATTTTTAATGCAGTAGCGTCTTATCATAGTATTTACAAATTTGCTTATATCTAAAACTTTGTATATATCAAAACAGAGACATCGAAAAAGCGTGTTTGTTCGATTTCGATTACAAAAAAAAATTTAAAATCACGCGCAAAATAAGACGAGATGGATAAGACGGGATCCGACTGGTATTCGCGAATCATGGATTGGAAATACGAAAAGTTGTGCAATATGTCTGAATTACTGAATTACTAATGAAAATGAACGGTTCATGAGGAATACAGCGGAGCCGATGGCGGACGATCGATAGATATCGTAAAGAAGATCACCACAGATTTAAAGTCCAGACTTGGTTTATTGAGAATTAAAACATTCACAAGCTTTCGACGATTCGCTCCTTCATCAGGTGAAGGTGATAATAGATAGAATAAGTCACCAAATTTTCAAATTTCCTTCCAAATGAGCCGCTATTCATTCATAAAGTCTAGCTTTATCTCGTAACAAAGCGAAAATAGTAGCGGATATAAAAGAGTTTATGTGATCACAATGAGGCATCCCTGTTGCCTGATAACGTATGTATATGTTGGTATGACGTGACAATCAATTTTGTGTGAAATGTTATCAGAAGGTTACGCTAATATTTAGGAAAGTCATGTGATTGTATCGTGTGCGAATGAACTATATTCGGCTCTGGGTGGAAGGGCGCATCAGCTATCTGCAGATAGCGAGCAACATCATAATAAACACGCAAGGTTGATACGAACTCATTTGAAATTTTTCTGCTTTGAAATTCGATACAGTTTCAGTTAAGGAAAACCATTCACAAGAATAGCCAGGGTAAAATAAAGTCAGGGGTAAATCGGCAAGACAAAAAATGAAGTTGTCGCTTACATATAAAGGGTCACCAATAATAATTCTTAGCTAGGGGTTAAATGTTACCTAGCCGGGGGTAAATTTGCAATACAAAAATTTTTCAGATTTTCGAATCATCTTATTCTTAGGTTGGGGATCAAAAAGACGTCATAAGAAATGCCTGACTTGACCGCTTTTAAAACCGCCATAAAATTCATATCTGGCTTAAACGAGTTACGCCAACTTTTTGGTCCCCACCCTTAAATAACTTCAACATATCCTAGACGTTTGCACGAGTAATTTACTCGAAGTGTGTTATGTGTTTTACGCTGATTCTGCAGATTTTCACCCAATGCAGCTGATATCTGATATATTTTCCTTTTAAACTTGACAAATTTAACCTTCGAAGTCGATTCCAGTCCATAGCAAACGACAAGTCGACTCTCTATTATGAGGTAACATTAATCTTGTATGACGCCACAAGAAACGGGCTATTGAGTTGTCGTTGAACCCCGACGACCAGACGATAGTTGGTATGCGCCCTCGTTCCGTTGTCAGGCAAGTTTTCTTAGAAATACAAACCCTCATTGTATTATGTCGTCATATGACTAACAACTCAATTATTTCGTCATAGATACTTTTGTCCTAATGAATACATTTCCGCGTTTTTCAAAGTGTTCTATCTACAAATACTTTGGAAAAGCTCTTACGGTTTCAATTGTGATTAAATAAAGCCCATTGACGAATCACAAAAGGTGTCAGTTAAGTCTTTATAATCGTATGACGTGGTTCCCACAGGTTTTATTACAAAATAATCAAGGCTCTTAGAAACATTCGCGACCCTTTGACCAAATTAACCCCCTTGTCGCGTCGGGATAACAACTATTATAAACAAGGAACGACTAAATTTAGAAGACACGTGATTCTGAGACGTGCGATTACCACACGGAAAGGTCTGTGCAATTATTGAATGACCTTTGAACCAGGATGACTAACTAACCCCCATCCCCCATGGGGAGAGCAGATAATGATGTAGGCCTGATGCTCCCCGCCCAGTCATCCGCTGCTCTAACGAAATGTGATTAGATCAATTTGTCTATCTTTCCTGGATTCGACCCGAGATATCCGGGTAGGGTTCTCAGTCAACGTGCCCAAATTCGCCAGGGTTTGACAATCGATCTCCCATCTACTGTAATGTTAATTTCCAAGTCCAAGTCCAAGTCCAAGTCCAGTTTGAAATAGACTCACGAGAGCAAGTCCCTCCGGCGAACAAGCATCCACCAAATCGCCGCCCTGTTTAAAACGTGCGAGTGGAAACGCTTCCAATATCTTCTCTCTCTCAGGCATTGCGATGACGCAACATCCTGCGTGTCGAGTACTACTTATACATATAGAAGTGCCTTGTAATTGCCCTCCAACGCTATACAAGCAGTGCACTTCACTATAGCTATACACGGTTGATATCGATTTTTCTCCAGCCCAGGTCAACAGAGTACAACAACTAAGTGTTGCTGCACTGTGTCACAATCAACCATTGCCTTTTACGAAGGAGGAATTTACCGAAACGCAGACGAATGCTATTGCTATACGCTATAATGTCAGAATGCGTCGGGGCGAAATATATCATTTTTGAAATATCGGGTGCCCGGATTAAAAACGTTTACCAGACACACTTGGACCGCAAACTGTATAGGTTGCCCATGAATTATCTGTAAAATCGAATCGCCTGTCCGTCCCCGACCACCCAAATCGTAATCGCACAACAAGCGGGTTAACATTTCACACGAAAAAATGTCCATAGAGACGTTTGTATACGTCATAATAGATTCTAAAAGTCGGATGACATTATAATTGTAAAGGTGTCAGATAGCGTAGAGAAGCCGCGGTGTGGCGGGAAGACAGTTGTTTGGGTGACGGAGTCAATTTAAACACGATTGTGTTGGAGAAAGGAGAAGAAAGTCAACACAAACACAAAACAACACAATAAAGCTAAAGCTTTAATTTAACTCGATACGTTTATGTGATTTCTGCGTAGCGCTAAAAGCATCCGAACACATCTGAACCGTAGCGAATGCTGGCCAAAAGACACTATCTAAGAATAGCTTCTGTGTTGATGATTTCTTCACACAGAATGTGAGCTTAATTCAATATCAAATGACATCTCCCACGCAGCCGCGCAGGTCTTGACATGATGATCTACTGTTGAAGAGTGGGGTACAATTAAATTTTGGTTTGAAATCAAATAAACCATAAAAATACATTCATTCTGTTCCAAATGGGGGATTTGTATGACAACGGCATCATTGGCATGATATTGCAGCGCCCTTTTTCATCGGATCACTTTCCAGTCGAAATCCAACCCATTTGACCGAGACTGTGATCGGCCGTGGCTGGGGTACTTTGTCTAAGCATATCTACCTGGCAAGATTGTAAAAACTTAAATTGGACTTGGCATTTACTGCATGATTGATCACGTGATAACCAAACAAACGGGATTTGGTAACGGTTTAAAAGCATTTCCGGCTTTTCATAAAAGCTGATCCTTTGAACCTTGATGTTGTGTTGGATTAATGGCATTTTCACCCTACTGACGTCATATATCCCAGGTCAATGCTTGATACGCGTGCCGATACGTCCAGAACGTCCGGAACACTATGCACCCCGCATTCCCCCGACATTGACTGCCAACCAGACAAGTAAGTCTTTAGTTTGATTCGGTCACGAATTGAACCCGGAATTTCTCAATCACTCAATCTCAATCACTCCGCCCAACTGCGTAGTCGCTTTTCGTGTTAATTCGTCCGAAACACTTTATGAACCCAGCCCACGTAATCTTTATATTTCAAACCATAAGGTATGATGATTGTGTATAGCAGTCGGTAACTTCAAAAAGACTTTCATGCTCCTTTGACACGTAGTTATGTTTCGGCTCATTTACGCACGGCTTGTAACAAGATCGGCTTTTCCGCGTAGAAATTGAGCCTTCGATTCTACACAGTGTTAATACAATACATCAGAACAGTCAGGTCGGCCTCCTACCAGTGGGAATATTTTCAGTAATTCAATGCCTTCCAACCTCGTAGACCTTGCGCTGAAAATAGATTTCTAACAAGAATCAGCGTGATGTGTACTAAACACTGGCGTATCTGTCGGGAAATTTAGGCGGTTGTCATGGCAATCGGGACGCTGTCACTTAAAACGTAATCATGTTGGACGTTTGACACTCAAACGGTCATAAAACGTCAAAGTATCGCTATCCATTAAAAAGAGAGGTTGTCATGACGACGAAACAACCTCCACAGATACCAGTGGAGAGATTGTGTCGAAAGTTGTTAGTACGCTCGCCAAACATAGATAGATGTTTCCTAGTACGGTAAATGCATATTTTCTTTTTCGCTTTCCTTACGCAAGCCTTTATCGTAACGTCACGCATGAGCCGCCGTCACAATTTTCCTGGCTGGGTGAAGTTGGATCGTAAAGCTGCCTATTCCTGACTAGCGACACCTTGCGGACGGCAGTCTTATCGTCTGCGGCGAAAGTGATCGCTGACTCTGTGCGTGCCACATTTCCGATCTGTGAAATATTAAACCGAATTGAATCATTATACATATCTTGACTAGTGATCGATCGAATTCAAGTTCTTTAGAATAGGACTATTATCGACGTCACAATTCACGCCATGCTTGAGCCTGCATGAATTAAATCTAACATATCGTGATTTCCCCGAAGTAGGCCCATGAACATTTTCACATGAAATTGACAAATTCCCTCGCTGTGCTGTTTTCGTACTTCCCTAGTAAGAGCTAAGCAGTCTGTTTAACTACCTATTTCATGATTCAATGTCTTTGATTTGACTCGGTCGTGGAACCTCCTTATCAAAATCCATTCCCGCATCCGGATCGGAATATGGATCGATCGATCGACCATCGATTGCTGGGATACTTAACCGATAGATAACTACTACCCTGCTACGTAGGTAGCAAGGAGAGATGCAGATACAGAAACGTTTTGATAAAACCTTGTCTTGTAACCCCGTAACCACGAGTCTAGTTATTTACAAGTGCTTTTTTGAACCAGCTACTCAAATACCAATTTTAGAAGGTCCCCTCTCGACTATTAAAAAAAACGAGCTGATGCGTCGGCGTAGTGCACAACGCATTCAAGTACGCCTACTTTAATAAAAGCGCCATCTTTAGTGCATGTCATGAATTAGCCTACAATTTTTGCGGGGTGGCGTCATGTTATATTTATGTTCACAACTGGCAACTGGCAACGGGTCATAACTATTTTGGCTCAAAATCTGTAGAGTTGTAATCGTAAATCACGTGACCCTAAATGAATTGCGTAACAGCTCTTGATTGGTCACTTGAAGCTTCTCTGATGCTTTTGAAATCGCGTCTAGTTTCAAATAACAACGGAAGGGTGATCCTGTGAAGAATACTTGGCGCGATTTCAAGTTCCCTCATTAACCAAAACAGCTGGCAATTTTGAAAAATTCTCCAACACACGCACTTGAAATGAGCAACTATCCGACCAAATTGCCCAGATCTAAATAGTTTGACTACGCGTGGGTTAACACCGACATTTATTGAGGTGACCGCGGGGACCGCGAGGCCTCACAATCAGTCGCCAGCGTCACCTGGGGCAGGCGAGTATAAATTAGTTGGAATAACTCTACTTTAGTCAGTGACGTACTCGCTTCTCACTACGTCTATAAATACTCAAACCTTTAGCAGAGATGATAAATGCACTTACAGATTAATAGTTGACCGTCGAAAGATTAGGCTTACCTTGTACGGGCCTTCGCATAGTCCTACACTGCAACTCGACAACCCCATGGTCAGATATTGTTCAGACGCATCCGTGATGACAGTTATACACTATTAGGGATTAGAGCTGGACACTGGCCCCTGGAAATTCTCGTTTACTTTTTGATATGTGACATACTAGACACGACCACTGAGTATTTCCGTGAGTGCGACACCCATCGAAAACCTTTTTAGATATGACTTGTACGGTAGAGGTCGCTGACGCATCCCGCCAAATCAATGGTTGATCCGGTGCCGGTCGATTTGTTTGTTATGCACCAGTAGTGTTGCATTTATGTCGTAATTGTCCGTTTGTGTAAGTGCAGGTGCAGCAACTATCGATTAAGGAAAGAAATACTAGTTATTAGTCGTCAGGTTCAATGAATTTCGTGCTTACTGGTTGTAATAGATAGAATAAGACATTAAAGTTCAGTCCAGTTCATCTTGATGAAGGAGTTGAGCATAGGCCAAATCCGAAGCTTGTGAAGTATATTCCGATAAACTGGACTGGACGTTAAATCTGTGCTGACTTATTCTATCTATTACTATTGGGATCGTTTGCCGTTGGTACCGCTATTTTTCGTATTGTTTTTACTGGTTGACATATAATCTAATATACACACTCTCTGTGTTGCAGATCTCTTAGTAACCTAAGCTATGAGTCAAGCAGTGAAGTCTGCGGGGAACAGCAAAACACGACGGTCTTTAAAAAAGGACAACCCGAATCTCTTCAAAGATGGATTTAACTGGGATAAATATCTTCAAATATGCAACCTTCCTGCAGCACCGATAGAATGCTTCACCCAAAATCGAACGGATAAACTCGTCAACAACTTCAAAATACATTACAAATTAGAAGCACAAGATCCAAGAAATCCAACTTCAATATGTCTAGCGACTGTCGTAGCTTTACAAGGACCGAGAATATTGATACGGTTAGACGGTGGTGATGACTGTAACGATTTTTGGAAATTGGTCGATTCTGAAGATATATATCCTCTCGGAACGCATGAAGGAAAGGGATTGTTGTTGCAACCTCCGCTTGGTTTTACCAAAAATATGTCTACGTGGTCATCGTTTTTGGCAAAAACACGCGAAAAAGGAGTCAAAGCCAGTAAAGAGTGCTTTATTCCTAATCCGACACCCCCTGAAAATAATTTATTTGAAATCGGAATGAAGCTGGAGGCTGTGGACAGGAAAAATCCATATCTAATATGCCCTGCCACTGTCGGTGACGCAAATCTTGACCAAGTCTTTGTTTCGTTTGATGGCTGGCGAGGAGCTATGGACTATTGGAGTGACTTCACATCAAGAGATTTATTTCCTGTTGGATGGTGTGAAGAAAACGATCATCCATTAAGCAACCCTGGTACAAAAGGCGATAACCCGGCTGTTGTTGAAAAATTAAAAATTGTCGCTGTAAACGCAAAGAGAAAAACTCGAAGTGTCGCACAAAATTTTTCGGATGCAGAAAAAGCATCAAAATCAACTGAATCATCGATACCATCAAAATATGAGCCACTGTCGCATTTAAAATCAACTCGTAGACAACGTAGCCGTCTCGCAAGGACAAATCATTCACCGTTATTAAAATCTCAAAATGCCCCAACGAAATCGCAATCAGAAAATTTTTCACAACCCCGTGCATCGCAGTCTAACAGTCAGTTATCAATGACTGAATCTGGGGATTCGTCCGTATCGTCTGAAGATTCGTCCGACTCGTCCGAGGAAACGCAAGACGATGGCGATGCCGCGGAAGAAAAATTTGAATCTGGCGACGAAAGTGAAATTGATGAGTCAGTCGTTGAAGTGAAAAAACCTTTTGTCATCACAAAGCCCGAAAAACAAGAGAGAGAAAGACGAATTTCAAATAGTAGAAAACGTTACATTTCTGGCAATGAGGAATTCAATGATTCTGTTGAAAAAAATTCATCCAAAAGCATTCGAAAACATTCCTTAACTCTCCACGATAATTCACGCATGATCAGCTTTGGTGGAAATTTAAATATCGGTAACCATGACAACGGCACGACAACTATCCAATCACCATCGTTTATAAACAACAAAGGTTCTCCAACTAGTCTTTTTGGACTGAACCGTGACGAGATTGTCAAGAAAGCAACCAAAGGATGGCCTTCGAGGTTAATGACAACGAAAAGTGTTGTAACATCTGACAATAAATTAGCACGCTTTGGCTCTCAAACTATAGCAGACAGCTCTATGGAAGTTGAAACGGATGTTAAAATAAGTAACATCACTACAACAGAGAAGAATCTATCGGAAGTTGGAGAACAGAAGATGCCAGATTCAACGTCCGAAAAAATTTCATCACTCACAGTTTCGTCAACGACAAATTCGATTCATGACGATGCAGAAGATAACAATTCTCTCTCTCGAAGCTCTGATTCTCCAATACATCTCGGTCAAATTCCGTTTCCTAGCGACCATTCGTTGCCGCGTAGCAACTCGAGAAACCCAGAACGATGGACTGTCGGTGACGTTATCGACTATGTGCGTGATACTGAACCTGCGCTATCGACTATGATACATTTATTCCAACTTCATGAAATTGATGGGCCAGCGTTGCTTCTAATCAACAGTTCTATTGCTGTCAAGTACATGAGCATGAAGTTAGGACCGGCGTTGAAACTAGCAAATTTAGTGGAACGTGTGAAAAATATGGTGCCACCTCCACGAAATTATTATTAAGGGTTGAATTTTTTAATAACATAGATTTCAGCAATACATTCATCTTGTACGCATTATAATTTATTCTCCAAGACATTAGGTTGCCATTCATCAAGAAAAATCAGCAAATTAATGCCTGATAACATGAAGTGAAAATTGTAACCATGCCAGTATTGTGTTGCTAAGTCTTGAGAAAAAAAAATGCATACATGACGAATGTAAGCTAATGCTGAAATCTATGTTAAAGTTATGTACTGCAAAGCTATTATTTGTGAACCATTGTGAAAAACTGGTTAATTTGGGTGCACCCCACAAACTGTATCATGTCGTTTTTGCATAAGTTGAAGCTCCGGCTATGCCCAACGATTTCGTCTCTTTCCTAGAGAGTGTCACCACATTTTTAATATGTCCGGCCAAATTTATAGCAGTATACTCCTGACAGGCTGTATTCCCGTATCACTATGTGCTTGCATGCTGGAAATGTGTATTGATGTATTTTCGTGATGGGTCAAATTTTGGTACCGTCCTTGAGTGTATTAAATGGCATATTAATCAATTCTTGTTTTACAGAATCGTAGGCCTTCATTACTTGAAAGGATTTGAGACTGCAGACTGAATGGATAATACAGAGGCAATTTCAGGTGTGTTGCCCCCCAATGCCTATGACAACTTGGTGAATCAGACCATAGCGTACTAAATTCCGTAGACCATATCATATTCCTTTTTCATATTTTTAATTCAAATTGTGCTATTACGATTCATTCCATCTTAACCTGATGAAGGAGCGGAGTCCAAATTATAATATTCCAAATATTCGATTCAATGTGCCCATTCTTATTAGCAATTAAGATTTCGTGCTTCAAGTTGTAAATTCACCTGATGATGGATCAGGGCTGCAAACGTATTTGTGGACATATTTCACAATAAATTGAGCCTGCAAATTAAATGTGATGATCTGGTGATGCTAAATTTATGTCTATGTCGTTGACTTCACTCTTTTATTTTATGCAAAATGTTGGCGTTTCTTCCTTATTTTCATCCAGCAACTTACTGTATACCTGTGTACACCGCCGATTTCGGCGGAGATTTTGAAACATTGACTGAGACATGATCTGGGACAACTCTGGTATTTTTGGCATCGTAGTTTTCTTCTGAAAATTTGAAAATCGGGAGATGACGTTAGGTACAAATATCACGTAGCTCGTAGAGAATTATTACTGCTATTGCATTGACTGAAGTATAATTATGAAATGATGCAGAATCATAGTTGCTTTTAATCGATCGGTATGGTAAATGAGTACCTGACGGATGAAAGTGAGAGTATCGCGGTTTACTGTGCCACGCTTATACTAACACAGAGGAACCACATTCGTGTTTAACGTCCAGTCTCAGTTTATTCAGAAAAACTGAGTCTGGGGCGTTAAAAACGAGATTGTGGCACCGGGCTTTAGGCTATATATGATTGCAATAGACCGCGCGGAGGACTATGAATACGTAGCCTAGTGGTTAAGACAATGGGCGCGGACCGGCGCATTTTTAGTTCGATCCACAACTTCACCACTTTTACCAACCAACATCCCGTGTAGGCCTTTTCGACAACCGCAGAGATCGGAAAGGCCACTGTTCGATTCCGCTTACTTGCACTTCGGACTTCGACGCGTAAAGCGATGTAGGCTACATATGTTTCTATCTCATTTAAATGGTACAGTATACAGTATAAGTTCCTCCCGGCCGGCGTCGATCCGCGTAGCGTAGTGGATAAAGCCGTAGCGTTTTATCATTCAAAATTATTTAGATCAATTCGTAGGTTCCTAGTTCGAATCCCGACCCTGCCTTATTCCACTGGCGAGTGCGCCCGAAGAGTTTTCCCCTTTCTTCTCTCGAAGTGCCTGAGATGAAAGATATATATGGTGGCTTTCCCGATGTGAGCATCGGCCCCAATAGTCTAATGGTTAAAGTCCCGGATCCCGACTCACGGGTTCCGTGTTCGATTCTCGATTCGTGTATGGCCGTGTAATCTAAAGACCCTGGAAGTATAGGCCTATGGCGTCGAATATCGAGTTGTATCCTCCCGTTAGTGTATGGTCGTGTAAGCTGAAGTACGTCGACGTATAGGCCTATGGCTTCTATTCTCTCGAGTTATCCTCCATTATTGTATGCTCGTATGAGTTAAGGTATATGGCTTCGATTCTATAAGTTGTATCTTCCATTAGTGTACGGTCATCTAAGTCACTGAATATATAAGCCTACTTACTCATCAATTCCCTAAGTTCATGCAGCGTCCAATAGTGTATAGCAATGTATATAAGTTAAAGTCTAGGCTTGTATTACGTCGGTCTCAAGTCCAAAGTAACTGTCCCCGGTAGGTGGTTTATACAAAAATCCCAGAAGAAAAAACGGGGGTTTTGGCAAAATATTTCGCGCGGTTTTTGCACCTCTAGTCTGCAAAATACCGTCGCCTGTTTCGTCCCGGCCCGCCTCCTAGGGCCGCCCTACATCTTATGTACCTAGGGCCACCCTACATCCTATGTAGCCCATGAAGCGTGGGTTTATGTAAGGCCGGCGCTCCTGGAGCGCCGGCCGCCAAGGCGGTGAAGCCGAGGCCGTGTAGTGCGTGTGTGTCTGTGTTTGTTTTTGTGGACGGCGGGATGGGCTTACTAACTAGTGACGTGGGGGTGCCTTGTGACCGAGATGGGAATATGTGACTAGCTTAGGCCTAGACCAAGTTACTCAAAGAGTCAATTTACGACTTGGTTCAATTCACATTTACATTGACAGTTACATTTCCACAGCAGTTACAACTGCGGGTTCAATTCACATTCACATTGACATTTCAGTTACACAGCAGTTACCAACTGCGAGGTGCCATGGGGTAAGTGCCTTGGGGAGGGGACCGAATCAAGATAACAAGGGACAACAAGGGACTCACGAGAGAGCCATTCAACTTAACTTACAAAGGAGACGGGTGACTACTTTAGGCTCTTTGACGGGGCTCGACCCCGGGCAGTCTTGATCGCTCGAAACCGAAACGATCACCTTGTCCTCTGCGCCACCCGGGAAGCCGAAAGAGCGGTGCAATAGGTTTCCTCATACGTCACATTTTGGAGAGGTTAGACTCAGAAAGACTAGCCTTCTTCTCTCCTTTTAAGGTAAAGGGAGAGAAGAAGACTAGTCTTGCCGCCAGCTTGGTCACAACTATAGGCTCCATAGTATGGGCTTAGGCGCTGTTAACTCTGATCGTCACGCTTGTCTGGTTTTCATTTTCGTTTCATGCGTATCATCACTATCTAGTAGTACGGCACGTGATTCGAGCGGGATGGCGCTCCAGTCGTTCAGTGATCAGTTTTTCTTGTTTGAGAGACATTTTGTGACTTACGTGTGGTTATTTCTAACAGGAATTATTTCTATATTATGTATTTCAGTAATCGTAAACAATCTGGTAACGGCTTTTATCGCTAGAAACGTATGTTGTGGCAACAGTGATTTGGAATCTCGCATTTATGTGGATCTTTCATGGACTCTTACTCTTACTCTTACGGGATCGCTGATACAATAAACGTTTTGATACGCATAACTCCGCCTAGTTTGTAAGCGATAACGGGCAGCCAAAGACGACAATCACATTCATAAAAGCCGACCTTAAGAAGGAAACTTAAGAAATACATCATTACAATGGAAGGTGAGACTACTACGCCGTGTACAAGCTCTAGCTTACGTAACAATGTAACGGAATTGGACCATGCCCGTCAGGTGTACGAGTCTCAAATTACTACACTTTTGAAGAAATTTAACTCACTCATCTTGGACACTACGCAACATGCAGCTGTAGTCGCTGCTAAAGATGAGTTAGACATTGCTCTGCAATCATGGAAGAATGCTTTACGCTCAAATTTAGACCCATTCGAAGGTAGTGCCGAAACCATTGGACTAATAAAGAATGTGGAGTTGACAATCGCCTCTTGTGAGAGCAAATATCAGGAATATCAACAAAAATGTGTCTCTAATATAGAAAATCTGTCAGTCAATGTGAAAGAAGCAAGGTCTTCTAGATATTCCAGAGCATCTACATCATCCACTGTCAAAGCTGCCTTGCTAGAAATCGAAGCAGCCAAAAAGTTGAAACTTTCGCAACAGCGCGTTAGAATGGAAGAACAGAGAATTAGAATAGAAGAACAGAGAATTAGAATAGAAGCAGAAGAAGCACAAATTGAGGCAGAAGCAATGCTTGAAACAGCCCGAATATTAAGAGAGAGCTCTATTTATGAAGGTACAACATCTTGTAAATCTTACCCTGTTAAGGGCGACCATGCCTCAGTTAAAATTAGACAATTTGCAATTCACCAACTGAACAATGACGAGGAGGCTCCAGAAACACCTGGAGTCAAGAAACACGCAACTTCTGAGCCAGACGTAACCTACCTGGCCAAGAATCTGTCAGGTGATATGAGGTCTGTACAAGACACATCAGCTGTTGTCAAACAACCAATCATTACTATGGAGTATAGAAGACTTCCTGAGTGGCTAGCCAGTCGATCTGATAACTCGCATGGCTCAATGCAGCCGGCTGGCGAATCAAGGAACTTGGCTGAATTATCCCACCATGTGGTCAGTCATGTAATGGACACTCATAACGGGACTGCAGCGTCGCATCAAGCGACCAGTCCTCCACTCAGAAGATGCACCTATACTACACCTGCACCCCAAGTGGCAGGCACACAACCTATGGCAATCAATGCAAGCGATAGATCTAGTCAAAGTCAAGGACCTGATGTTATGTCTGGAAATACAGATAGGACTGCACTGTCACACCCATTGACAAGTCCGGCACTAGGACACAATCCAACGGCACTGTTACAAGCAGTGAATACTCAACAATGCTGGACTCAAGACACAGCTATGACATCACAGGCTGTGAATAGTCGGACATACATGAACACAAACATGACAAATATAGTGGACCCTACTTTGCCTTGGCAACATACTACGCCACAGCAAGGAATGGCAACGAGCATAGGCAATACTCTGCCGTTGGGACAACAATTTCAGATGGGGCCGGCAACTCTGCCAGCACCACCAACGCCTGCCTTTCATAACCATGTGGAACAGATGGCACAATCAAGTCGACTTTGCAAGCAAGTATGGAATGATCAACAACAACCCCCCTGGGTACATCCACCAGGAAGAACAGCTCAGCTTTCTCAGCAAACACCACCATACAGACAATCAAATGAAAGCACTGGACCTAGATCTTCTCCAGAGAAACACACAAGTAAGGATGATTTGTATCTTATCTGCAAAACCTTACAACAAGCATTGACACATCGAGGTCCGACTGTTCAGAAATTTAATGGTGATCCAAAGAATTACCCAATGTTCATAAAGACCTTCAAACTAGTGTACTGGCATGAGGGCACCGCCCCATTCGCTGTATTATCGAGACTAATTGAACATTGCACTGGAACTGCACATGATGCCATTAAGCATTTAACACTCTCTGACAACGCAACCGAAGCCTTGCAAACAGCTATGCAGATACTACAATTCAGATTTGGAAACCGAAGTTTAGTCATTGATTCCTACATCAAAGACTTGATCAAAAAGGACAAGATAAAACCAAACGATTCGGATGGTCTCTGCAAATTGGCATCGCAAATGAGGGCTTGCTACATGATCTTTGCTAACTGGGAGGTACAGAACATGCTGGACGCCCAGACATATCTAGAAGCTATATTTCTGAGATTACCAAGAAATGTGCAGAATTCTTACTTCGCCACTTCCACCTTTCTGGAAGTTTTGATCCCTTCATTTGCTCACTTGTTGAAGTTCGTAGAACAACAAGCCTACCTATACAATTCGTTCTTCGGAAAGAAAATGTCAGACCAAGACACGCGTAGTCTACCAACAAGAAAACTACAGTCTAAGGCCTACACGTATTCTGCATCAAGCTATAAGGGAAATTGGCAAACTCAAAATAACAGCTGTAATCAGACCACGAACAATGGAAGTAAATGCCCTAAATGTGCAGACGATCACTTGATATACAGATGTTCAGAATTTCACAACATGAAGGTTGAAGAAAGGAACGAATTCATACAAAGCAAAGGACTGTGTCGAAACTGTTTAAGCTCAACCGAACACTTCTGCAAAGACTGCCCATCAAAAGGAAGATGCAGAGTTGAAAGATGTCATCGAAAGCATCACACTATGCTTCACCTCAATGAACTGCCTCGCACAGAGAGAAGCAATGTCTCACCATCAAGAAAGGAAATGAACACTGGAAGTAAGACTAATGAAAGATCTGATGAATACAAAAAAGGATACAGACATGTACAACGCCTATTGGACATTTTCTGGCAGAGATTCGTGTACGAGTACCTGCCCTTGCTCCAAGAAAGGTCCAAATGGCATAATTTGAAGGCCAATTTCAGGTCCGGTGATTTGGTCCTCATGAAAGATGAGGCCACTCCCAGAGGTCAGTGGCCAAAGGCCCTCGTTGTCGAGACATACCCAGATAAGTTGGGAGTTGTGCGAAGGGTGAAAGTTCGCACCACCAAAAACGAGTACATAAGAGATGTACGAAAACTCTGCCTACTTGAATTGCATGACCCTAATGATGATTAAATTATGGTGTATTTTTTCGTGTCATGTATACTCTTTCCCAATCTGTTAACACTTAATTCATACGGACGATTTCACAATGAATGTTTTTTGGAAGTGTCGATCAGCCCTTATGTTTAGATAATTACATATATCACTACTATCTGTCAATTATCGGGGCCGGTATGTTATCTCTGATCGTCACGCTTGTCTGGTTTTCATTTTCGTTTCATGCGTATCATCACTATCTAGTAGTACGGCACGTGATTCGAGCGGGATGGCGCTCCAGTCGTTCAGTGATCAGTTTTTCTTGTTTGAGAGACATTTTGTGACTTACGTGTGGTTATTTCTAACAGGAATTATTTCTATATTATGTATTTCAGTAATCGTAAACAATCTGGTAACGGCTTTTATCGCTAGAAACGTATGTTGTGGCAACAGTGATTTGGAATCTCGCATTTATGTGGATCTTTCATGGACTCTTACTCTTACTCTTACGGGATCGCTGATACAATAAACGTTTTGATACGCATAACTCCGCCTAGTTTGTAAGCGATAACGGGCAGCCAAAGACGACAATCACAGGCGCTTTATGCAAACCCTAAAT